>SSNR01000189.1:1305280-1336317 GCA_006937965.1 Callopanchax toddi
CCCCCCCCCCCCCCCCTCACTTTCTAATCCAGTGGCTCTCTGGTCTGGCCTGAGGAGCCTTAATAACAAGCTGTGACCCAAACAGTTTTGACTTAACCCTTTAAATGGAGGCTCAGCGGACCTTCACTGAAAAAGCAACTAACTAAAAAAAAAACAAAAAAAATATGTTGATGCATGATTGAAAGGTTGAACATTGTTATCTTACATTATTAATGCCCTAATTAGGGGTGTACCGATACCACTTTTTTCAAAACCGATCCGATACCGATACTTAAATCTGAGTACTCGCCGATACCGAGTACCGATACTTCTACCACACAAAAAAATGCAACAAATTGGAATACAGGTTTTATTTTTTCTTCTCTGCCTTTTACAACAAATAACTGAGATACATAAAAAATATTAATAAAAATGATCACAAAACTAAAATATAAGGTGAAAAATAACCATTTTCTGTGATTTCACAGTGAAATTATTGCAGTTTTCCACATTTTAACCAAATAAAATGAACTATTTGGCACCATCTCCAGCTCTCAACCCACACTGTTCCTCTTTAGCTCAATAGCTCCCCCTAGTGTTCAATATAGGACACTACAACAGAAATCACAAGTCACAGACAGTGAAGCCACTGGTATCGGTTCCTGGTATCGGGTAACTTTTACCGATACCGGTATCGGTTTCAGCATCATGTCGATACCAATACCGGTATCAAAGCCTAGCCCTAATATTAGTAATTTTATAAAATAGTTTTGTGTTTTCGCCTCTTGATATGAATGTTAACAGGTTAACTACATTTTAAAAAAATGATTTAAATAAACGATGGTGAACAGAATATCGCAGAAGAGATCAAGTGTAATGATCAACCATAACGGCCATCTTAAAGAGGGACACTTTGATTTATTTTAAACCAAAACACTTCTTTAAATTCAGCCTTTTAAACAGAATCAGCTGTTTTCAGGAACTAACATAAATCCAACTAAATATTTTCACAAAGACTATATGTGTAGCCCTATGGTGAGAACAATCATGCAATACATGAAATGAAAAGTGAAACTTGAAGTATTTTAAAAAAAATCCCATACTAACGAGTATTCTATGGGGCGCCGTTTGTAAAGTCAAATAGTCACAACTTAAGAGTAACATTTTGGGTTATTTATCGTAAGGGGGAAAAATGGGAGCTCGTTTTTCAAAGTCATATTTTCATCATTTTATTCAAACATTTATAAATGTCAAAGTTGCCAACTAAATATTTAGTTAGCTAGCTAAATATTTAATTTAGAGTTAAATATTTGTTTAACAAATTAAATATTTAGCTCTGACCTAAATATTTAGTTTGTAAAATAAATATTTAGTTTGTCGACTAAATATTTATTTTACAAACTAAATATTTAGTTTGCTAAATAAACATTTATTTTTAGAACTAAATATTTAGTTTGCAAACTAAATGTTTAGCTCCAAAATAAATATTTAGCTGGGACCTAAATATTTATTTTGAGAAATAAATATTTAATTTGGAGCTAAATATTTAGTGTGTAAAATAAATATTTAGTTTGTCAACTAAATATTTATTTTACAAACTAAATATTTAGTTTGCTAAATAAACATTTATTTTTAGAACTAAATATTAGTTTGCAAACTAAATGTTTAGCTCTAAAATAAATATTTAGCTGGGACCTAAATATATATTTTGGGAAATAAATATTTAATTTGGAGCTAAATATTTAGTGTGTAAAATAAATATTTAGTTAGTAAATTAAATATTTATTTTACAAACTAAATATTTAGTTGGCAACTTTGACATTTATAAATGTATGAATAAAATGATGAAAATATGACTTTGAAAAACGAGCTCCCATTTTTCCCCGTTACGATAAATAACCCAAAATGTTACTCTTAAGTTGTGACTGTTTGACTTTACAAACAGCGCCCCATAGAATCCTCACTGAATCTCTAAAAGTCTCTCAGACGCTGCAGGTCTTCTTCTGTGGTGTGAAATAACATTACAGGGCGTTATTGCCACCAACTGTTAAAAATGTCAATAATTTTGTTTCCTTTTTTCTTAACTTCTTTTAGCCCAAAATCTGCAGCCCACTAAAAACAGGTCCCAATTTTGGGTCGCGACCCACCAGTTGAGAATCGCTGCTTTACAGGACACTCACTGAAATACATGAAAGTTCATAATGTCAACCTTAAAGAGTTATTATAGGACATAAGTATTAATGAAGTATGTGATTCCTTTTCTGTCTCTAGTAAAAATAAACCCAGGATTGGGAATACAGTATACAAGAAAAATGCTACTAAAAAGCTAGGTTTGACCTATAATCCCTACTGGACAGGTGCTGCAGTGAAGTTACCAGATTAATACGGTCTCAAGTCAGCAAGCTAACAGTTTATTTGTCCGTTAGAGCGATTTTTTAAAGCGGACTCCAGAAACCTCCAAGAACACGCGTGACCTTCTCAGTGAGGAGATGCTAATTTGAGCTTTAAGCAGCTAAACGGAGGTCAAATCCTGCAACCATCTGTGTGTTAATCATAACGGCTCAGTGTTGATGCGTTTCCTGTCAGGAGGCAGAGACAAAGCTAAATGATGTATCTTTTCCTGACAATAGCTCCTCCTGCTCACACACACACACACTTTCATGTACACACACACACCTGGATGTGCTCCCATCCGCTCTGGCCCTTCAGTCCAGATGGTTAATGATGGTGCTCAAGAAAAGCTGGATGTCGATGATCCCACTAAGGACGGTGTGTGTGTGTGTGTGTGTGCGTGTGCGTGTGTGTGTGTGTGTGTGTGTGTAGGACCCCTATTCCATGTATAAACAAGGAGAGGTGATGATTTTGAGGGAAAAATTTGTAAAGTTGTTCTCCACCTCCAGCTTCCACATCACACCGATGTCAACGCTGTTACACTTATTAGCCCTCTGCTCTGATACTTTTCACATTCCTATAAAAATGAAAAGAAAAATAAATCATAATCATGATAATTTGACACAATTACTCACTGAGTTGCTAAGAGTTCACATTTTAAGACGACTGCAGGCACTGATTTATGTCAACAGGTGGCAGCGTTGTGCTGTTTAGTGGCGATTAGGTAAAAAATAATTTGCATTTTTGGAAATAAATGTACTCAAAATGATTGAATGTTTTGGTAGTTTTGAACAGGACTGGAGTTGCTTAACAGATTTATGTAAAGAAAGTGAAAAAGAAAACAATCAGAAATGTTTTATAAATTAACATTTTGCCTTAATGGCGCACACTGCAAAAACTGATTTCTAAGAAAGTAAAATAGCCTTGTTTTTAGACATTTTGACTTATTTTTGTCTAAAAAGAAAATATATTCTTAGGGATGTACTGATACCACTTTTTTCAAAACCGAGCCGATACCGATACTTAAATCTGAGTACTCGCCGTTACCGAGTACCGATACCGATACTTCTACCACACAAAAAATGCAACAAATTGGAATACAGGTTTTTTTTTTCTTCTCTGCTTTTTACAACAAATGACTGAGTTAGTTAAAAAAAGTAATAAAAATGGTCACAAAACTAAACTATAAGGTGAAAAATAACCATTTTCTGTGATTTCACAGTGAAATTATTGCAGTTTTCCACATTTTAACCAAATAAAATGAACTATTTGGCACCATCTCCAGCTCTCAACCCACACTGTTCCTCTTTAGCTCAACAGCTCCCCCTAGTGTTCAGTATAAGAAACTACAACACAAATCACAAGTCACAGACAGTGAAGCCACTGGTATCGGTTCCTGGTATCTGGTAACTTTAATCAATACACCTACTAGCGAAACTAGAAAATTGTTCTAAATGCAGGAAATTTTGCTATTTTTAAGGAATCTAGCAAAGCTAATGTTGCTTACCCCATTGGCAGATTTTTTTTTGCTCAAATCTAGAAAATGTGACCATATTTAAGAAGATTTGGCCCATTTCAAGTAGGGCTGTAAGAATATATTTTCTTTTAAGACAAAAATAAGTCAAAAAGTCTAAAAACAAGGCTGTTTTACTTTAAAATCAGTTTTTGCAGTGCAGTGGGGGTAGTAAATTAAAGCGACACCTGAGAGTTAATTCTGGCTACACATGTAATAAATTTCTTATCCTAGATATGCGTAAACACATTTATGATGGTCTTTACTGACTCTAGCGTGATAAAATGACGTTTTGGTCTCGTGATTTAAACTCTTTGCTTCCTCAGTTCACTCAGCCATCACACCTGCCTCTCATTGTGCTAATCAACCCAGCTGCTCCTCATCCCACTATAATCACCTGCCCTATGTTTCATCATAGCTCCCATGTGTCTCCCATTTGTGTTTTTCTGCAACCAGAACATTTGAAATAAAGGAAATTAAGAGACATTTTATTGGTGAACAACAGAGTATGTGAAATGCATAATTAAAGGTAGTTTGATGGATTTTCAATTAAAAATTTGATTTTGATAGAGTTGTAAAAAATAGAAATCAGTTCAGAGAAACAGAGACAACAAAAGAGCGTTTCAGGTATATATCTGACCTTTTGTCAGACCTACTGTCCTTATTCATCTGAAGGGTGAGTTCAGACATTTTGAGTACAGATTTACTGAGACAAATGTAAGAATCAGAGAAAACAGGAGACTTTATATCACCAAGTAAAGAACAGCAACTCATCTTCTGATTCCTGGAAACAGTCTTGTTTTAATGATTGCTATCTAATGGCTGTATTTTGTGTCTAAATTTAAACCAGATAGGTGTGATTTATTTACGTTGTATTTTATTTTAGCCTGTACTTGTTCTCCCGTTAAGTTGCATCTCGTCCCGACAGCTCAGTCTCTCACTGATCTGCTGTCAGTTTGTGGCGCTGTATAAATGCACATTAACCTGCCTCATTGGACGACCCGTCGTACGCGCTGCGGCTCTGGTTCTGATAAGTGCCTCGTCTAAATGCACAAGGAGCGTGTCTGAGTCCGGGCTCGCAGAGCTACTGATGTTATGGCTCCAGTGTTGGGGAAAGTATTTCTGGCTGCCCCCCTTACTGTCCTGGACAGCTCATAAGCGAGAGGCAAAGAGCCAAATCCGGGGGCCACACGTGGGGCAAGAGTTAAATATTCATAAAAGAGAAACAGAGGGTTCAGAGTGAGGCCGGATGTAGGCATAGGCAAGGGGGGGGGGGGGGGCATTGCCCCCCCCTAAATTCCATGACTGCCCCCCCCCCAACGTGATTGCATGCAGAAATAACAAATTAAAAAAAATATTTCAGTGAAAAATGGTCAGAGTGAGCGCTCTCTTCCGTTTGTCCTCATTCAAAGTAGCTACTGATGAATGACACAGAAAGAAAGAGAAACAAAAAACATAAAAAAGAACAAAAAACACAAGAAAGAAAAAAACACAAAAATAACCAAAAAACAAAACAAAAAACACAAAAAAGAACAAAAATAAAACAAATAAAACACAAAAAAGAACAAAAAACACAAAACGAACTAAAAAACACAAAGAAGAACACAAAAACACAAAAAAGAACAAAAAACACAAAACGAACTAAAAAACACAAAAAAGAACAAAAAACACAAAAAGGAACAAAAAGCACAAAAAACACAAAAATAACTAAAGAACAAAACAAATAAACACAAAAAAGTACAAAAAAACACAAAAAAGAACAAAAAACACAAAAAAGAACAAAAAACACAAAAAAGAACAAAAACACAAAATAACCAAAAAACAAAACAAAAAACTCAAAAAAGAACAAAAATAAAACAAATAAAACACAAAAAAGAACAAAAAACACAAAATAACCAAAAAACAAAACAAAAAACACAAAAAAGAACAAAAAACACAAAATGAACTAATAAACTGAAAAGAACATCCATCCATCCATTTTCTGTAGCCGCTTATTCCTCCACAGAGGGTCGCGGGGCAGCTGGTGCCTATCTCCAGCGGTCAAGGGGCGAGAGGCGGGGGACACCCTGGACAGGTCGCCAGTCCATTGCAGGAGAAAAGAACAAAAAAACACAAAACGAACTAAAAAACACAAAAAAGAACAAAAAACACAAAAAAGAACAAAAACACAAAATAACCAAAAAACAAAACAAAAAACTCAAAAAAGAACAAAAAACACAAAACGAACTAAAAAACACAAAGAAGAACAAAAAAACACAAAAAAGAACAAGAAACACAAAACGAACTAAAAAACACAAAGAAGAACAAAAAACACAAAAATGAACAAAAAACACAAAACGAACTAAAAAACACAAAGAAGAACAAAAAACACAAAAAGTACCAAAAAACATAAAAAAGTACAAAAACACACCAAAAAGAACAAAAAACACAAAAATAACTAAAGAACAAAACAAAAACAAAAAACACAAAAAGAACAAAAAAACCCACAAAACAAAACCAAACCTAACCAGATGAGTTCAGCCTCAACAGGGCATCAGCCAGTGTCCTACTTGTTCCGTCCCAAGCCCGGGTAAATGCAGAGGGTAGGGATCAGATATGAACATAAATCTATGGATAGAGGAACTGATATGATGATGGTGTAGTTTTTGATGCATTTAAGTGATTGGGGGGGGGGTGATGACCAAAACATTCTTAGCATGTCCAGACTGGCCCCCCTGATATTCCACCTGCCCCCCTTAGTGGGGCTGGCTAGATCCGGCCCTGGTTCAGAGAAAGGCAAACGTTTCTGCCCATAGTGAGGTTTGTGTAAGGTTTGGAGGCTGAGATGAGATTCGGTTGAAAACGTGACCAAACAGCTTGAGCTGGACTTTGGATCCAGACAGAAAGAGAACATCAGACTATCGAGGAGTCTGTGCCCTAGATCTGTCACTCAAATCCAGAAACATTTACTTCAACAAGCGGGCATCGATTTACTTTAATACAGGCGGACGGTACATTATTTATCAGCTGGAACCAGTCCTCAGACCCATCTGGTGTTCAGAACCAGATCAAGTTCAACTGGTCTACTCGTGTACGGTAGTTCTGTGCATGTTTATATGTCCCGGTGCATTTCACGGCGTGAACCTGAAACCCGGACTGATGCGATGCTCGTGTGGGCGTGTTCGTGATGGGATCACCTGAGGCGCAGAGCGGCTCAGGAGCTTCAGCGTGCACGTGTGAGTGATCATATCGAACGAAACTGGACACGAGAACAGGGAGTGTGAAGATGACAAGGCAAAACTCAGAGAAATAGAGGAAATAAAAAGAGCAAAACTGATAAGAAGGGATGGTGGAGAGGAGATGAGGAGTTGCTGTTTGACCTTCACTTCTCCATCTCTCTCTCTCTCTCTCTCTACCTGTTCTGTCAGAAGAAGAAGAGATCATGAGAAATTATGAAAAAGAGGATGGAGGTAATCTGACTAATGCTGCATTTGAGAGGAGTATGAAGGCGTGTGTTATTCAGCCCTCATGGATGTGATGAAGAAAAAGGTCAGCTATTCTTGGTCCTCGCTGAACCCAGTATGATGCATTTAGCTGCTAAACGATGAAATATTGAAGCTTCACTGGACGAGCCCGAAAACATTTAAATCCGTTAGACACGAGCTCCTGATTGGAAAAAATGATTTTCTCTTTAAAAACAAAAATCTGTTGGAGGGCATGAAGTCAATCAGTCTTTGAATCACCTCAGTTTGGAAAAACAGAGATTAGTTGACCAGATTGATGAGCTAACAGCTGCTATCAGAGGTCTAAATTGGTATTATGCTGCCTACTTTAAACTTAAATCTCATTTTTATAATTTTACATTACGCTAATTACTAGGGATGTACCGATACCACTTTTTTCAAAACCGATCCGATACTTAAATCTGAGTACTCGCCAATACCGAGTACCGATACCGATACTTCTACCACACAAAAAAATGCAACAAATTGGAATACAGGTTTTATTTTTTTCTTCTCTGCTTTTTACAACAAATAACTGAGTTAGATAAAAAAAATAAAATAAATTTAAAAAATGATCATAAAACTAAACTATAAGGTGAAAAATAACAATTTTCTGTGATTTCACAGTGAAATTATTGCAGTTTTCCACATTTTAACCAAATAAAATGAACTATTTGGCACCATCTCCAGCTCTCAACCCACACTGTTCCTCTTTAGCTCAATAGCTCCCCCTAGTGTTCAGTATAGGGAACTACAACAGAAATCACAAGTCACAGACAGTGAAGCCACTGGTATCGGTTCCTGGTATTGGGTAACTTTAACCGATACCGGTATTGGTTAAAGTTACCCGATACGATACCGGTATCGATATTGGGTACCGATACTGGTATCAGTATCGGGCCGATATCAGGCCAATACCGGCCCGATACCAGTATCGGTACCGGTACATCCCTACTAATTACATCACAAGTCACAGACAGTGAAGCCACTGGTATCGGTTCCTGGTATCGGGTAACTTTAATCGATATCGGTATCGGTTAAAGTTATCGGTGCATCCCTACTAATTACACAAAATCCTGTTTGAAATAACAACAAAACTATGCGACCAGTTTAGTGTGTAGTTCTTTTGGTTGATATTTTATATTTCTGCTAGAATTATTAGCAAAATAATTAGCAATACTCCTCATTTGCTTCTATATTCAGTCAAAACTAATCATAATTTCTCCAAGGCTGTTCAAAGATCTATCTGTAACAGGCAAGATATTAATTATTCATAATGTTTGCACAGACCCCATTTCATAAGACTTGAACTAACTCATGTCTGATAATCAGGTCAAATAGAAGTTTACATTTTTCCACCTGAAACTTAACGGCCTTCGTTTTTTTTTTGTTGTTTTTTTTTATTTTTATGTGATATAGTAACTGCTTCTATACCCCACAGATTCCTTCATCAGGACTTTGGGTCAGTTTGGACAATTTTATGCATAAAATAAGATTTAGGACTTAAAGGCACACTATGCAACTTTTTCATATTTTGATCTTTTCCTTGATCCAGTCTAATCTGATGAAAAGTCCCTCAGCCCCATCTGCTGCTTGGATCCAGAATACCACGTTTGTAACTTCTGAGTCTCTGGTCCGGTGTCCTGAAGTCTCACAAAGTCACGTATCTCAGAGGGTTAGGCTAACCCAATGTGGCTAGCTGTTATGCTAGCTCCGGAGTGTTTTTAGCTCATGATTCCTGATTTTTCCCATCTCTCCCTGCTTGAACAGCTGATTTCTTTGACTGAGTGATGAACCGCTCCAGTAGAAAGCAGTGAAGGCTGAGGAGACATTTAACAGGTGGATTTAGGGCTTTCTGAGCAGAAACTATGCTAACGTTTTTATGGCAGTGACTTAAAACGGACACTAGGGGGTGCTAAAATCAAGCTAAACTGCATAGTCTGCCTTTAAATGTGATCTGGTAGTGATTGATTGAAATTATTAACTTATATTTGTATTGTTTTAAATTGAGATAATGTTAAAATGTTATGAAGTAAATTCATTTAATTTCTCTGAACTGTTTAGGTTCAACAAAGGAAGTAAAAAATTCTGCAGCTGATTTTAGATTCAGTTTAAAAAGTCCATGTAAAAACTGGTGAGTGAGTTATGTTTTGTACAGCTGCAGTCTGTAAATTGTATTTGCTATAAAACATGCAAGAAATGAGCTGAGTGGTGATTTCTGGGAGACGTTAGGGATTGTGAGATTGTTTGGAGGTATAATAATACTAAAAAATGAGAGTTGGCAGAGATATTATTAATTTTTGGTCTGGCTGTGATAGTTTTTCTGTTATTTGCTGAACAATCTGATTATTGTTTTCATTTCTTTTATGTATTAAGATACATTAAGATGTGTTAGAAAGCCCAGAAACCACAGTTAAGTCTAGAAAATGACATATCATAATTTAGAAGAAGTGTTCATGGGTTTTGGACTTTTAGGGATATTTGCTCGTCTGATGTGGAGGTAACTGTCTGGTTTTGTTCCTCCTCTCCTGATGGAAATGCTGCGCTAAAGAGAAGCTCTCCTAAACAAACTGCCTGATGGTTACTGAGCCATACGTCAATAACGTTAGCTACAAAGAGAAAATCTAAGAGGCTTTCAAAAACGTAAATGTGGAGCTCCAAATTAAATATTTATTTCCCAAAATAAATATTTAGATCCCAGCTAAATATTTATTTTGGAGCTAAACATTTAGTTTGTAAACTAAATATTTAGTTCTGAAAATAAATGTTTCCATGGCAAACTAAATATTTAATTTGGAGCTAAATTTTAGTTGACAAACTAAATATTTAGCTAAATATTTAGATTACAGCTAAATATTTAATTTGGAGCTAAATATTTAGCTCCAAATTAAATATTTAGTTCTAAAAATAAATGTTTATTTAGCAAACTAAATATTTAATTTGGAGCTAAATATTTAGTTTGCCAACTAAATATTTAGCTGTAATCTAAATATTTAGCTAAATATTTCTTTGTCTAACTAAATATTTAATTTGGAGCTAAATATTTAGTTTGTCAACTAAATATTTCACTCCAAATTAAATATTTAGTTTGCTAAATAAATATTAATTTTCAAAACTAAATATTTAGTTTACAAACTAAATGTTTAGCTCAAAATAAATATTTAGAAGGATCTAAATATTTATTTTGGGAAATAAATATTTAATTTGGAGCTATATATTTAGTGTGCAAAATAAATATTTAGTTAGTAAATTAAATATTTATTTTACAAACTAAATATTTAGGTCAGAGCTAAATATTTAATTTGTTAAACAAATATTTAACTCTAAATATTTAGTTGGCAACTTTGACATTTATAAATGTATGAATAAAATGATGAAAATATGACTTTGAAAAACGAGCTCCCAGTTTTCCCCCATACGATAAATAACCCAAAATGTTACACTTAAGTTGTGACTGTTTGACTTTACAAACGGCGCCCCATAGCTGTGAGCTGTGTAAGTCCTAAAGTCTCCTCTTCCTGGTCCTCCAACAACTCTGGAGCAGTCGTCTGAGACGTGATTGTTTTACACAACTTGTCGCCCCCAAAATGAAATAAGACTGATATAAAAACTGATAAAAACATTCTAGATTAAATGATTTTGCTTTCTTTTCCCATTTTCATTTCGTATCAGGTTTAGATTGCCTCCAGAATGAGCGTGCGTCGCCTGACAAGCGCTGGAGGGGCTCACGCCGTCGCTGCACACTCTTCTTTTATGATAGAAACAGAAAATGAAGGTTTTTATTGTCATTGTACGACAGCATTGGGGAAAAAAACATTCTTCTTAAGGCCAAATGACATTTAAGTGTATGCACATACACACAGCACAAAGACAACATGAAGGGAGATGAGGGAAAAATGGATAGAATAGGTAAAATAACTGAGCATCCAGTTCAAACATGCAAAGAAATCAAACCATGTCCATGTATTAATAAAATAAAGTGACACAAGAAAGAATATTTGTGTTAATTTACTGTAAATGAGGATGTAGTTTGTCACCTGCACTCGAAGGTCAGACGTTTAACGGTTGTTTTTTGTTAAATATGTGACATGAATGCTTCCCCTGTATGAGGCCACAGCCACACTGATTACCATATGCACCGACTTCATAAATCTGCTTATAATTAGCTCAGCTCCTCCTTCACAGGACGGGCTCGCTGCCCTGCAGCTCCGATCGGGTCTGTTCACATACTGTATGCTCCTGAAAACAGAAGTTAAACCTGCATTTGACTAAAAAACTGGATGAAAAAGGTCATTCTGTCCTCCTCTCTTTGCTGTTTTTAGTGGATGCATCAGGATCAGACAGCTGCAGGAAAACAGAGCTTATGTTTCAGTGGCAGGAAGGTGTCGGGACCTTTTCTCTGTCAGTGTAACGTTGGAAACCATCCAGCTGAGGCTTTGACTCAAAGACTGTAACACAACACATTAAATTCCAGATGCACACACACTTTGGCTGATTGTGGATTCTCTGTTTGTTTTGGTATAAAAATCTCAGAGTTCCTGGAAAGCTTGGCATGTGTTGTTGCTCTAAACAAGGTGCTGCTTTGTGTATCTTCCTCTGACTGCTGCTGTTTAATTCATCCTGCACTATTTCGGCCTTGAGTGTGTGACTGAGCCGCAGGGTTTTGTGCATAGACAGTGACAAACTTCTCTGCAGCACCTGCATCGTGTCACTGACCTCAGTCCGCATGCTGACATGGGGACGACATGAGTCCGATCACAAAGACACAATCTGTTTTAACGCAACGCCTGCTCATCCATAAAAACTAAACTAACTTTCAAGCCAAGATTCTATAAAAATCTCAAGGTGCAGCAATGTTTTCCATCCTGCTTTCACTTCATGCTGCAGAGGTTTTCCTCCAGTGATTGCTCAGGGTCGAAAAATGTGGAACCTGCAGTGCAGCAGGCATGCAGAAACTTTGAATTCTTAGAGGCTGCAGCTACTGTCCTGAAAGAGCTGGAATTAGACTGCAGATTGAAGCTGCTCTGCAGGAACAAAGAGGACACACACACATCTCTCAGCTTCCCTCCCTCTCTCTCTAACCTGAAAATACCCCGTGGTTAGTTTCTGGGATGTCTGTCTCACTTCTGCAGCATCACAACTTCTGCAGAAACTTTAAGAAGTTTTCTGAAGCTTAATGAGTTTAGAGGGAGGTGAAAAGATGGTTGTAGATCTGTCTAATTCTGAACGCTTGTCAGGGATCAGCTGCCAAATTAAACCCACTGACAGGTAACTAGTCCTGAAAGCACACTGATGGATACTGACAGGCGAGGCCGGATGTAGGCATGGGCAAAGGGGGGAAATGCCCCCCAAATTCCATGACTGCCCCCCAAACGCGATTGCATGGAGAAATAACAAATTTCAAAAATATTTCAGTGAAAAATTGTCAGAGTGAGCGCTCTCTTCCGTTTGTCCTCATTCAAAGTAGCTACTGATGAATGACACAGAAAGAAAGAAAAACAAAAAACACAAAAAAGAACAAAAAACAAAACAAAAAAAACACACAAAAAAGAACAAAAAACAAAACAAAAAAAACACAAAAAAGAACAAAAAACACAAAAAAGAACAAAAACCAAAACAAAAAAAAACCACAAAAAAGAACAAAAAACACAAAAAAGAACAAAAACCAAAACAAAAAACACAAAAAAGAACAAAAACAAAACAAAAAAACACACACAAAAAAGAACAAAAAACAAAACAAAAAAAAACACACAACACACACTCCTTCCAGTCTGTTGCACCGCGACTTTGGAATGACCTTCCTTTAGTTTGACGCTGTATAGACAGTCTGGACTCCTTTAAAAAGCAGTTGAAGACCCATTTATTCAAAACTGCTTTTAAATAACTATTTTGTGTTCTCTTGTTGTTATTTAATGATTTTAATTTGTAATGATATTTTGTTTGTTTTATTAATTTTATTTGTTTTTTATCATGTTTGATTCTGTTTTCTGTGAAGCTCTTTGTGATTTTTTCTGTGAAAGGTGCTATAGAAATAAACTTTACTTACTAACTTACAAAAAAGAACAAAAAACACACAAAAAGGAACAAAAAACAAAACAAAAAAGAACAAAAACAAAACAAAAAACACAAAAAACAAAACAAAAAACAAACAAAAAAGAACAAAAAACAAAACAAAAAACACAAAAAACAAACAAACAAAAAACACTAAAAGAACAAAAAACAAAACAAAAAAGAACAAAAACACAAAAAGACACACAAAAAAGAACAAAAAACACAAACCCCCCCCAAAAAAGAACAAAAAACAAAACAAAAACCACACAAAAAAGAACAAAAAACACAAAAAGACACAAAAAAGAACAAAAAACAAAACAAAAAAACACAAAAAAGAACAAAAAACACAAAAAAACAAAACAAAAAAGAACAAAAAACAAAACAAAAAACACACAAAAAAGAACAAAAAACAAACAAAAAAGAACAAAAACACAAAAAACAAAACAAAAAACAAAAAGAACAAAAAACAAAAAGACACACAAAAAAGAACAAAAAACCCAAAAAAAACAAAACAAAAAACACACAAAAAAGAACAAAAAAACGAAAAAAACAACAAAAAACACACAAAAAAGAACAAAAAACACACAAAAAAAAACAAAACAAAAAAGAACAGAAAACAAAACAAAACCTAACCAGATGAGTGCAGCCTCAACAGGGCATCAGCCAGTGTCCTACTTGTGCCGGTGTAGGAACCACGTCTGCTCGGTCTGCCAGTTCGGCTCGGGGCCTGCGCCTGCCAGTTACGTGGCACTAGCTGATTGGCTGAACGTACGATGAACTGGAGTGACGTTGCCACGTTCGTAAAAGTTACGTTATCACGTTAACGCTGAAGCTTTTGATTGGTGGTGATTGTAGTCCTTAACTGGAGTAAGGACTACAACTTGTTTTTGAACGAATCTTTAGATTTATTTACACCAGAACTAACGAAATATACAGAATAATCCTACATTTATACAAACAACCAGGCCTGCTAAATATGTAAACACAAGGAACACATTCACATATAAAAACCGTTGTGCTTATTTGGCACAGTCTGATGTTGGTTTGATGTAGTTTCACATTCTTTACTAAAAAACGGCAATATCGTGTTTTTATTAACAAATTAGAGTTATAAAGAAAACATTAGGCGGTAAGAAACGTGTATTTATGAAGAGACCTGCTAAACTCTTTCTAAAACCTGTGTGGAAGAACAGCATCGACAGAGATTTACACTGTATTTTGTCCGAGTGGCTTTGCCGTAGTGTGACGTCGTCGGTAGGAGAAGGACCCCGAGCCGATCTGGTACCTACACCGGTCCCAAGCCCGGGTAAATGCAGAGGGTAGGGATCAAATATGAACTTAAATCTATGGATAGAGGAACTGATATGATGATGGTGTAGTTTTTGATGCATTTAAGGGATTGGGGGGTGTGATGACCAAAACATTCTTAGCATGTCCAGACTGGCCCCCCCCTGATATTCTACCTGACCCCCTTAGTGGGGCTGGCTAGATCCGGCCCTGCTGACAGGATAACTTCCACACAACTAAATATTTAAGTTCCAACACAAAAACCTCAGTTTGATGTCTGAAAAGTCTGAAATTTTATGACAAAATTAGAAAAACCTGCACAACGTTTGGCCTCTATTGAGAGTATAAGACCAACGCCATGTTTTTTATTTTCTACCCCTCAAACCGAAGGTTCTAAGGATGTTTCTGATTTTAACTGCATTAAACCAAAGTGCCAGATCCTGCAGAAGAAGCAGGGACTGTGAGAAAAGCAGCAGCAAACTGAAAATGTCAGAGGCATTCTGCCAGAACGCTGTCTGAGTGGGTCTCCAGGTCTGAGTGAGAAAACGCAGGGTGACAAAAAGAAAGTGTCTGAGCGCAGACTGAATCATCTCGACTGCCACCTTCTCCTCTGCTCTACGTTAATTTTCTCTTATCTCCGATTGGAGATAGCAGCCATGAATTTCCTCTAAAATGTGGCCGTGACCGTCAGGAAGGTGGAAAAATGTGGAGAAAACTTCTGGGCTTTGAAACAAAACAGGTTGTGTTTGGTAGCAGAGTCGCTCTAAAACATGAAAGCAAATCAGATCAGGGACCAGATCCTGTTCTCGTGTCTGGAAACTCGTGTTCTGATGGCGGCGCAGCAGAACGAGTAGGTTTTATTGATTTTATGGAGGGAAGTCAGCAAAATAATCCTGTTAAAGTGAAAACACGCACACTGAAGTCATCCTGCTGCTTTCTAAAGACGAGTTTGTGTGTATATTATATCAAAGAAAACACGATTTTTATAAAATTATTAAATAGCTTGTATAAATAACTGGACTATAAGGGTGAAATTTTAGAAAAACTGTCCTGTTCTGACCATTTAGACAGATAGAATGGAGGGTCTGAGTATGGCCTAGATACTCCTCCTGCTGCGTAGTTAACTTTATTGAGTTTGTGGCAGGACAGACCACATCTGGTTTAGGCGACTGAGTGACAAAATCATGTGACTCATCATCAGGCGTAATTAAAATGTGTTACTTTAACTAGTTTTCTGATAAAAACAGTAAAAACTGTGACTGAAGCCTGTAAAGTAAATAAGAGGGTTTGAGTTTTTTTGTGTGTTTTCAACCATTTAAAATCAAATTCCGTTGCAGCTGATATCAGAACGGCTCTTCCTATTAAATAAAGTCAGAACTATGGTTCCAGATTTCTTGAAGAACCTGCTTTCTGGAACCTCCACATCTGCAGAACCTGCAGGATGCAACAGTGAACAGAACAACCTAACATCAAATAAGCTTTTAGACGGCGCTCGCCGAAATACTTGAAAATAATGAGTGTTATTAAAGGATGTTTTTATTTTAGTAATGTTTTAAATTAAATTAATTCATTTTTAAATATAACATTTCTGATTCTTTTGATTTTCTGAAGAGACGTGAACGGCGTCTCCCAGGATCACCTCGGCTGAACCTTCGCCACACAACAACCTCTCCGTAATCTTTTACATCCTGGGTCTCTAATCCCCATAATGACTTAAATAAAGTTTCCCAGCAGCTCGATACCTTCCGGACACGCGGTCTGTTTTTGCCTGAACCGCGGAGACGTGTCTCTTAATCTGCTGTTGCAGCAGACGTGACGACACAACGGCATCAACACAACGCTTTACCCTCGTTTTGCTGCTGAGGCGATCGTTAAGTCTGCATCGATCTAAAACCTTATCAAACCGCTGCAGACGTGTTGGAGAAAATCTCCTCAGTGAGCTTAGAGCGGTCTTATCGGACCACCCAGTCAGCTGATTTGTTCATTGAACCCAGATCCATTAGGGGCTATCTGATCGGACAAATCGGCCTTTTTGTTTTTTCATGAGTCTAATGTGGAGTTATAAACAGTTAAATGTGTATTTTTATTCCTACAGGGCAACAGTTTTCCTAATATAACTCTTCTAGAGGCTGCTGCTGTGAAATCCTGATAGTCTGGAGATCAAACCCATGAAAGGTGGAGGGAGACATCCATGTACATTTTTTTCACTTCCTGTCTGTGCATTAGTTCCTCTGTTTGACTGTTTGGTGCCTATTTCTGTCTTAGACTCTTATTTTTGCTGTCTCTGTCCATCTTTATGTCTCTAAGGCCTCAGTCATCTCTCATTGTTCTCTGGTTGCAGGGAGAGAAAAATCTGCCTTTTCTGCAAAAAACACAGGAAATACAGGATGCAGGGAGTTTATTATATGATGAACTGATGAAAACAGCATGCTTTGTTTTCTGATCGCTCAGTTAAACGCCAGAACACACTGCTAATTTCTCTGCTCTCACATTAAAATGCTTTTCATCTGCAATAATTTTGCAAAGATAACAAAATTTTGGAAGTCGGCAAAAGAAAAAAGATTCAGTTTTTCTAGCTGGATTGTTTCTACGTTTTGCAAATTCAAAACAAAACATAATGATATAAAATCTAAATGAAAATTAATCTCTATTTTAGCTAAAACATTAAAGAGTTTTGATATAATTATAAAAACACCTGACATTTCAGGTGTTTTTATAACTAAGTTTGTTTAAGTAAAATAAAGTTAAATAAACTAATTTAAGTTGGATAAACCTGATTGAATTACTTGTTACCAACTGAAGCAATTCAGTTAAGTTGTTTCAACTTTTCTTTTTCTTTAGTGTGAACATCACTGATTTTACGTTGATTGAACCCAAAAATGTAAGTTGTCCTGACTAAACCAAAATAATCGGTCAGATTTAGGTCAATAAGTCCATCACCTCAACTACAGCTCAGATATTATTTTTTAGAGTGTAGGTGTATTTTATTTTCTTGGTATTTTTCGTCTCCATGTGGTCAACAGGCTGATTATCATATTCCTCATTACGAGCAGCAGCTGTTTTGTCAGAAGACATTCGTCTCCTTATCGCTCCGCTTCTGCTCAGTCCTTTTTGAATGGTGTGTGGGTGAAGGAGGGTGGCGTGTCACCTTTTTTCCTCCGTGTGTTTGTGTGTGTGTGTGTGTTGCATGATAATGTTTCTGTGTCCTCGACGCCAAAGACCTGCATTCCTCAGAGGAGATCTGTAGCGCCTGTTGGGGTGCTTTATCACAAAGGTTATCACTGATTGGTTCAGGGTGTTCGTGTGAGACGAGACTATTGATAGGTTCCTATTTTTCTCAAAGTAATGACATCTTTTGTCCCGTTTTTCCCTCCTGCCCCTCTGCCCTTCATCCTGAACCATATGCACATTCATATAATATCTTCTGCTCTCGTGACTTCCTTTTTTTTTTGTCTTCACCTCCAGACGAAGGCCAGACTGTTTGCTACAACCCCCCAGAGCTGGCGGGCCAGCGGTTGGCGGAGGTGGGCATGCAGCTGCGGGCGGACTGCCACCAGGGCCTGGGCTACTGGGACTACCTCTTCTTCATCGCCATCGGATTCGTCATCTTCTCAGCCGGGACGGTGTCGGCGTGGGTGATGGGCGTGCTCATGGTGCTCTACGAGCGCTACAGCAAGAGGAAGAGCGAGGAGGTGGACAGTGATGATGAGGATGATAGGGGAGGAGGGAACCAGGGGAACGGGGATCTGAACAAACCTGGCATGCAGGTGTGATAAAGAGACCAAACGCTCCTGCTGTGGACTGAGACCTCCGTACAGATTTTATTACAGCAATATGCTCTTATACATATTGTGAGTGTGTGTGTTTGTGTGTGTGTGTGTGTGTGAGACAGAGAGACAGCAATAAGGATGCCTTTATGTCAGAAAAACAGAGTGACCTCTGAGAATATTGAGAGCAATAACCGTTCAGAGCGTGTTCCTGCATACAATGTAAAGTGCTCTTGAGAAACACCTTATAAATATTTATTATAACATGACATGATGTGTGAGCGGCGCTTTCAAACACACACTCATGCAGAATGTTCATGAAATATACATCAAATGTTTGGGCGGGACACTGATGCCTTATCTCTGCAACAGCTGAGACAGAAAATGAGTTCATTCCATCCTTTAAATGTTATTTTCCCACCTGTTCTAAAGCTTCAAACAGGTAAAATAACCAGTAACAGCTCTAACTGGAGCCACTGGGCTGTGACTGGTCCTGACACATTTGCATGGGAGTGTCTAAAATGTTGGGACTTCTGAAGAAACTTGTTAGCTAAATTTTCTCAACCTCCAAAATACTGAACAAATGTACGGAGCCCCTTAGGGGACGTGGAAGAAATTTTATTTAGAGTAGTACTATCTCGTGCACACCAGATACTATCTCGTGCACACCAGTTACTATCTCGTGCACACCAGATACTATCTCGTGCACACCAGATACTATCTTGTGCGCACCAGTTACTATCTCGTGCACACCAGTTACTATCTCGTGCACAACAGTTACTATCTCGTGCACAACAGTTACTATCTCGTGCACAACAGTTACTATCTCGTGCACACCAGTTACTATCTCGTGCACACCAGATACTATCTTGTGCGCACCAGTTACTATCTCGTGCACAACAGTTACTATCTCGTGCGCACCAGATACTATCTCGTGCACAACAGTTACTATCTCGTGCGCACCAGTTACTATCTTGTGCGCACCAGTTACTATCTCGTGCACACCAGTTACTATCTCGTGCACACCAGTTAATATCTCGTGCACACCATATACTATCTCGTGCGCACCAGTTACTATCTCGTGCACACCAGATACTACTTCTAAATAAAATTTCTTCCACGTCCCCTAAGGGGCTCCGTACAAATGAAGTCAATAAGTATGGGAGAAGATTTGTGCCAAAAGGATCAACCAAAACATACAGTCAATATATAAAAATAAAGCAACCAAAAAGAACATTTCAGAAGCAAAAGTGTGAAATTCAAAAGCAAAAAAAACCCAAACTCTAAAAACAAAATAAACTATTTCATAAGTAAATATTTATTTTTCAAAACAATAAACTAATTTTTACTTCTTAACAATTCATATTTGATTTCTTTGACACCTTTTTGGCTCTCACTTCATTCTGCTTCAGTCAGACCATTTAGGCTTTTATTCTGAAGGGCATGTTTTGGTTCCGTCAACAGCTCTTTGCTTTTGCTGCACCTCGGTTTTGCTTCTGCTCTGGGTTTTTGTTTTTGAAAGAAAGTCTCAGTGGGAGGGGCTTTCCAGTGCATCAATCTCATTGGTTATGAGGGCTTGGAATAGGTGGCTCTAGCTGTCTGCCATAGCAATGGAGCCACCTAGTCCAACCAATGAGATTGAAGCACTGGAAAGCTCCTCCCACTGATACTGACTTAGCAAGAGCAAAAACTTGCAGCACAATCAAAACATGCCCTTCAGAATAAAAGCCTAAATGGTCTGAATGAAGCAGAGCTACGTGAGAAACAAAAAGGTGTCAAAGAAATAAAATATGAATTGTTAAGAAGTAAAAATTAGTTTTTGGTTCCAAAATATACATATTTATTACAAATTAGGTTTATTTTGTTTTTAGTGCAATTTTTTTGCTTTTGAATTTCACACTTTTGTTTCTGGAATGTTCTTTTTGATTGCTTTATTTTGATATATTTTGTGTGCGACTGTATTTTTTTGGGTTGATTGTTTTGGCACAAATCGTATCCCATAAATAAGAAACTTTGTGAGTAAACTGCTGCAAGAAAACTAGCACTAGTCACCAACAGCCATGACCCAAGGAGATCCCGGCCCTGTCCGAAGAGAGGCAGCATAAACTGGACAGGAACAGAATAGTGTGAATGTAAAACAGATTGAATCATAACCCACTGAAGCTGAACTAACTCAAGAAGCTAAGTTTACCAGGTAGCGCTGCAGAACAGTGCTGGCAGCCCAACAGCTGGAGGATTAACTCACTGTGTAACATGAAGTATGCAGGTTTAAACAGGAGGATGATTCATCTGAAACACTTTGAATGTAAACACATTTCTGTAGAACTTTTACAGGAGACCTTATCGGGACACTCGGATCCGGATACAGCCTCAAATTAAACTCTTCAATTCACTGTTTTTGTTCCTTTTTCAACTCTCCCAAATTCACTTGATCATTTCCTGGATTTGTGTTTCCGGTTTCGCATCGAGTCTTCCTCCAGCGACACATGACGTGACTACCGTAACATCTGCGTGCTGTTTGTACGTTTCTGTTAAGGTTTAAACGCTGATCCGTTCCACGGTCGAGCCTCCGACGTGCTGGAGTTGTAGAATTAGGTCAGAGGTCACGGTGGCTGCACATGAAGGCAGTAAGGAGGGTCTCTGTACTGGATGAGTTTACATGATGTGACTGGAAACCTCTCCTGGTTGAAATCATGTCACAGTGAACGTACAAGGCTGCAGTCGATAACCCGACCATCACTGTGGGCAGTGTTAGATCTGTGTGTGTGTGTGTGTTCATTTCTGTGTGACTGAGTGTGTTTAATTGGGGCAGAGCGATCACAAAGCATCTCTGTGAGCAGCTTGGATGAGTGAGTGATACATGATCCAAAGCCCTCCTCCTCCATCCTGCTCTTCATCTACTTAGGGTTGGTGGGGATGGGTGGAAGCCTGGAGCTGATGATGATGATGATGATGATGATGATGATGATGACGGAGCAGTTTTTGATGATGATGGGGTGGAGAAAGATAGGAGTCACAGAACTAATTCATAACCAGGTCTGAGTTCATGTTCTGAGCTGAGTGGAGCCGAATAAACAGCCTTAGAGGATAAGTCCCAAAAGTGTGTGTGTGTGTGTGTGTGTGCGTATGTGTCTACGTGTATATATATTTTTTTCTTCTGGATAATTTATTAATGACCCTGGCAGCCTATCCTGATGTATGAGGAGTTGATTGTAATGTGATACAAAATAATTAACACGTAAATTCCACCAAATTTAGTTGAAAATATTAAACTTAAATATTTAGAATCAAATAAAAAATATATGGCAGTCAAACTAAAAATGTACATTTTGATTCAAATTATATGAAGCCCTAAAAATGCAATATCCAAATTAAATATATAAAGTTAAACCTACATTTTTAGAATCAAATCTAAATATATGGCAGTCAACCTAAAAATGTAGAATTAAATCAAAATATATGAAGGGAGACCTAAAAAGGTTATATCCAAATTAAATATATAAAGTTAAACCTAAATATTTAGAGTAAAAAGTAAATATTTAAAGTTTAAAAAAAAAATTGGAATAAAATCAAAATATATGAAGGGAAAACAAAATCTTTAATATCAAAATTAGATAGTTAATTCTAAAAATTTATATAAATCTAAATTCATTCTAAAAATGTAGAATCAATTCTAAATCTAAAAAGTTAAACCTCAATATTAATAATCAAGCTAAAAATATTTAGAATCAAATCTAATTATTTTAAAGTAAATCTAAATATTTTATACTTTATTTTCAAATATAGAGCTAAATTTACAAACTTAGAAATTAATGTATACATTTGAAGATTAATCTTAATATTTAGAATAAAAATAAATATACAAAGGTAAACTTAAATATGTAGAATCAAATCTAAATATATAATAGTAAATATAAATATTTAGAATAAAATCAATATAAACTTAAATGTTTAGAAAGAAATCTAGATGTTTAAAGTTAAATTTAAAAAATATAATCAAAAATAAATATCATAAGACATATTTAGGCTTAATTCTACATACACAAAGTAAAACAAATATTTCATACATAACCAAAGTATATAAAGTTAAATATAAATATTAAAATGTGAATTTACATATTTAATTTGATTGTAAAATTTTAGATTTACCTTTACAGTTTTCATTTGATTCTAAACATTTACCGTATTTTATTATTATTATTTGAATTTATGTTTAAACATTAAAAAAACAAACTAAAAAGGACTTTTAAAAAATGATATCCATTTATTACTGTTAATATTATCTAAATGTGACAGAATGTAGATGTAAATTTTACTGTGCATTATGTTACAATCAGCACCCCATACCTGATGAGTGACATCGGTTTTACGGTAACTGGTCATCAAAGAGTGTCACAGCAAATTAAGCAATACACAGTCAAGCACAGGAAACAGGTCACTTACTCTTCCTTTTCACACACATGTGCACACACACTAACACACACACACACAAATATATAAACATGCACAATAAATTTCAAGGGCACAGCCAAAGTTAGAGCGTCAGACCCGAGAACATTAACACTCCTGTTTTGGCCTCTCCTGCAATGCATCACTTCATCCTCTTATCCTCCCCTCCATCCTCAATCTGACACCATCGTCAGCTTTCACACGACAACAAGACACACACACACACACACCTGGAGCCATAATTTACTAGCTAAATCTTTAGGCTGTCGTTATCGGATCATTTATTCAAAGGGGAGCTTTAGGACCTGCAGATTGCTCCCGTCCATCACAATCACAAAGACATTTGACCTACAAGGGCGCGACCTCTCAGCGGCGTGCCCGTACGTATCTGTCGACACCAATACTTCCTGTTGGGCGACGTGTTGATATTTAGCAGAGCTGAATGTCATTTTGATGCCAATGACAAATATAGAGACAGAAAATGTTTATCAGCAGCAGGACAGAGGACAAGGAGTCAATCAGTATTTTTAGTGTTAACTTGTCACCCAGCAGAACAGAGGACAGAGTAAAAATATCACTGATGTAAGGGGGGGCGGGGTTTATGCACGCATGTAGCGTCAGAGGATCGGATTTCCCTGGATGGTCAAAACAATCCGAGGGGAGTTTGGGGAGATTCTTTTGTTGTAGAAAATTTTTATTTTCATCTAAATGTAGACGTCACTAATGAGAGGGAGGGGCTGCTTTACAACTTTCACCCTCATCTGTCATCTCTTTGCACGTGAGTGTGTGTGTGGTGTGTGAGCGTGTGTGTGTGTGGTGTGTGAGCGTGTGTGTGTGTGTGCACCTAGAGCATTTGTACATTTCTGTTCCAAGAAAAACTCAAATTTGCCTTCTGTTTAGAAGTATGAGGTGCTGTGATGGTTGCAGATTTTAGAATAGTCTTCGTTATAGGTGTGTGTGTGTGTGTGTGTGTGTGTGTGTGTGTGTGTGTGTGTGTGTGTGTGTGTGTGTGTGTGTGTGTGTGTGTGTGTGTGTGTGTGCGTGCTGACAGATTCTGACACATGATTCCTGCTGATCAACAGTATATTATGAGTTTTCTTTGTTAGATTTTTCTTTTGTTTTGTACATGATGAGTCATAAGCAATAAAGAATTACTTGAGAATTATTAAAACTGGGCCGTACTTTCCTGTTCTTCAGACTCTAACGGATTCATAGGGACAATGGGGTTTTGAACACTTAATGTAAAGTGATCAGAATTAAATGTTTTTTAATGTTTGTCCTGGAGCTTCTCTGTTCACATGGTGAGACATTTTCCCCTTCTTTCTAAAACGGACCAGTCAGCGAGTGGATTCATAATAAAAACTCAAACAGGACTCAGAAATCCCACCTGCAGCTTAAGCGAAGGAACACTGACCTCTAAGTGTTGTTTGTCAACATTTGAAAATGGACACAAAAAAACAAGTTTGGAGGCACTATAATGTTATTTAACTCAAATTTATTTTAATATCTTAAATTATTAAAATGCTCGGCTATGAGGTGCCGTATAGGACAAAATGTATTTTTCACTGACACATACAACAATATAGGCACACACATACACTGCTATAAACATGCACACACACTACTACAAGGGTGCACACACAAAAAATACTACAAGCACACACATACTGCTATAAACATGCACACATACTAATACAAACATGCACACATACTACTATAAACATGCACACATACTACTATAAACATGCACACATACTACTATAAACATGCACACATACTACTATAAACATGCACACATACTACTATTAACATGCACACATACTACATGTACACATACTACGATAAACATGCACACATACTACTATAAACATGTACACATACTACTATAAACATGCACACATACTACTATAAACATGCACACATACTACTATAAACATGCACACATACTACTATAAACATGCACACATACTGCTATAAACATGCACACACACTACTACAAGGGTGCACACACAAAAAATACTACAAGCACACACATACTGCTATAAACATGCACACATACTAATACAAACATGCACACATACTACTATAAACATGCACACATACTACTATTAACATGCACACATACTACTATTAACATGCACTCATACTACTATAAACATGTACACATACTACTATAAACATGCACACATACTACTATAAACATGTACACATACTACTATAAACATGCACAGATACTACTATAAACATGTACACATAGTACTATAAACATGTACACATACTACTATAAACATGCACACATACTACTCTAAACATGTACACATACTACTATAAACATGCACACATACTACTATAAACATGCACATATACTACTATAAACATGTACACATACTACTATAAACATGCACACATACTACTATAAACATGCACATATACTACTATAAACATGCACTCATACTACTATAAACATGTACGCATACTACTATAAACATGCACGCATACTAATATAAACATGTACGCACACTACTATAAACATGCACGCATACTACTATAAACATGCACACATACTACTATAAACATGTACACATACTACTATAAACATGTACACATACTACTATAAACATGTACACATACTACTATAAACATTTACACATACTACTATAAGCATGTACACATACTACTATAAACATGTACACATACTACTATAAACATGCACATATACTACTATAAACATGTACACATACTACTATTAACATGCGCACATACTACTATAAACATGCACACATACTACTATAAACATGCACGCATACTACTATAAACATGCACACATACTACTATAAACATGTACACATACTACTATAAACATGCACATATACTACTATTAACATGCACACATACTGCATGTACACATACTACGATAAACATGCACACATACTACTATAAACATGTACACATACTAATATAAACATGCACACATACTACTATTAACTTGCACACATACTACATGTACACATACTACGATAAACATGTACACATACTAATATAAACATGCACGCATACTACTATAAACATGTACACATACTACTATTAACATGCACACATACTACATGTACACATACTACGATAAACATGCACGCATACTACTATAAACATGTACACATACTAATATAAACATGCACACATACTACTATAAACATGCACACATACTACTATTAACTTGCACACATACTACTATAAACATGTACACATACTAATATAAACATGCACACATACTACTATTAACTTGCACACATACTACATGTACACATACTACGATAAACATGTACACATACTAATATAAACATGCACACATACTACTATAAACATGCACACATACTACTATTAACATGCACACATACTACTATAAACATGTACACATACTAATATAAACATGCACACATACTACTATTAACATGCACACATACTACTATTAACATGTACACATACTACTATAAACATGTACACATACTAATATAAACATGCACACATACTACTATAAACATGTACACATACTAATATAAACATGCACACATACTACTATTAACTTGCACACATACTACATGTACACATACTACGATAAACATGTACACATACTAATATAAACATGCACACATACTACTATAAACATGCACACATACTACTATTAACATGCACACATACTACTATAAACATGTACACATACTACTATAAACATGTACACATACTAATATAAACATGCACACATACTAATATAGGCACACACATACACTGCTATAAACATGCACACACACTACTACAAGGGTGCACACACAAAAAATACTACAAGCACACACATACTGCTATAAACATGCACACATACTAATACAAACATGCACACATACTACTATAAACATGCACACATACTACTATAAACATGCACACATACTACTATAAACATGCACACATACTACTATAAACATGCACACATACTACTATTAACATGCACACATACTACTATAAACATGCACACATACTGCTATAAACATGCACACACACTACTACAAGGGTGCACACACAAAAAATACTACAAGCACACACATACTGCTATAAACATGCACACATACTAATACAAACATGCAACATACTACTATAAACATGTACACATACTAATATAAACATGCACACATACTACTATTAACATGCACACATACTACTATAAACATGTACACATACTACTATTAACATGCACACATACTACTATAAACATGTACACATACTACTATAAACATGTACACATACTAATATAAACATGCACACATACTACTATAAACATGCACACATACTACTATTAACATGCACACATACTACTATAAACATGCACACATACTACTATAAACATGTACACATACTAATATAAACATGCACACATACTACTATTAACATGCACACATACTACATGTACACATACTACTATAAACATGTACACATACTAATATAAACATGCACACATACTACTATTAACATGCACACATACTACTATAAACATGTACACATACTACTATAAACATGTACACATACTAATATAAACATGCACACATACTACTATTAACATGCACACATACTACTATAAACATGTACACATACTACTATAAACATGTACACATACTAATATAAACATGCACTCATACTACTATAAACATGCACACATACTACTATAAACATGTACACATACTACTATAAACATGTACACATACTACTATAAACATGCACACATACTACTATAAACATGTACACATACTAATATCAACATGTACACATACTACTATAAACATGCACACATACTACTATAAACATGTACACATACTACTATAAACATGCACACATACTACTATAAACATGCACACATACTACTATAAACACGCACACATACTACTATAAACATGTACACATACTACTATAAACATGTACACATACTAATAAAAACATGCACTCATACTACTATAAACATGCACACATACTACTATAAACATGCACATATACTACTATAAACATGCACACATACTACTATAAACATGTACACATACTACTATAAACATGTACACATACTACTATAAACATGTACATATACTACTATAAACATGCACACATACTACTATAAACACGCACACATACTACTATAAACATGTACACATACTACTATAAACATGCACATATACTACTATAAACATGCACACATACACTACTACATAGTTTATGTGTGTGCTTGTGGATACAGGTCTACAGCTGAGTGTTTACTTGTATCAAACAGAGTTTCTTCTCTTCACAAGAGTTTGGTCTTTTCTTTTGTCCAAGTGTTTAATACCAGTGAAATTAATTCTCCATGTAACCAACAATATTTTTAAAGCAGTTAATATCTCCTTTTTAAATCTTCAAGTGCGTTTTGCCATTCTGGACTATAAGGACAGAAATGTATCTTATGATTATAAAACACATTACAACAACAGTCTGACACTAAATCACGTTCACAGAGACACCAGGAGCCTTTCTGCTTGTTGATCTGATCTCACTCAGTAGGAAACTCATCTCAAAGATGTTAAGATCAAAAAGTGTGAACTTATGAGTGGAAATAAATTGTAATACAGAAGAAAATAAGTAAAAAAATAATAGAAGATGGTAACCCTCCTCTCTTATTGATATTAATCAATACATCCCATTATCTCTGAGGGTTTTCGTTCTTTGAGGCAGCCATGTTTTATTATAAGAAAGGATTCATGGAAGCGAGAGTTTCCACATAATCCAGTGTTCTCTTTGACGTGAGCCTCAGCGTAAACAGCTCGCTCTCCTCCGGCCGTATCGGACCTGTTTCTGATTACAGATTAACGGCTGCTGCTTCTCATCTCTTAAATCACCTGAGAGCTTTTCTCTCTTTTCCTGAGCGCCACAAATCTTACTGACTGACTTTATTATCAGAATGAATGACTGGCTGAGCTCGTCAGTCTGTTTTTCTGAGCAGCCACTGGGAGAAAATGACTTTCTGTAAATGTGATGTCATCAAATCAGTTGAAGACTATGGAAGAAATATAGTATCATCGGAATTCAACAATTTTTAGACATTGAATTTATAACACTGAATTTATATCATGTTCAATTATAAGTATGAATTTTTTCTTTCTCCAAAATTTCCTGCAAAAATATTCACCTGCAAAAATTCACCATCAAATATTCAACTGCAAAAATATTCACCTGCCAAAATTTCACCATCAAATATTCAACTACAAAAATTCACCTTCAAAAATTCACCTTCAAAAATTCACCTGCAAAAATTCACCATCAAAAATTCACCTTCAAAAATTCACCATCAAAAATTCACCTTCAAAAATTCACCTTCAAAAATTCACGATCAAAAATTCACCTTCAAAAGTGATGAACTTAAATGACCCAAGCCAGTGCAATCAGCACTAGATCAAATCGAGCGGCTCTCAGCCAATCAAATTACGCTCGTTTGATCGTTGATCGATCATGAATGGGATTTTAAGTAGGACTAGGTGTTCTGTAATTATCTCTATTTAGGAGAAAAACTTAATCACTTCACATTTAAGCAGCTCTCTTTAGGAGACGCGCCGCTGAATAACGGTGTCATTTAATCAAACGAGCGTAATTTGATTGGCTGAGAGCCGCTCGATTCGATCTAGTGCTGATTGCTCTGGCTTGGGTCATTTAAGTTCATCACTTTTGCAGGCGAATTTTTGAAGGTGAATTTTTGATGGTGAATTTTTGAAGGTGAATTTTTGAAGGTGAATGTTTGATGGTGAATTTTTGAAGGTGAATTTTTGATGGTGAATTTTTGAAGGTGAATTTTTGATGGTGAATTTTTGAAGGTGAATTTTTGAAGGTGAATGTTTGATGGTGAATTTTTGAAGGTGAATTTTTGATGGTGAATTTTTGATGGTGAATTTTTGAAGGTGAATTTTTGATGGTGAATTTTTGAAGGTCTCCTCCTTGAACCGTCACCTTATCGTGGTGGAGGAGTTTGAGTGCCCTAACGATCCTAGGAGGTATGTTGTCTGGGGCACTTGTGCCCCTGGTAGGGTCACCCATGGCAAATTGGTCCTAGGGGAGGGGTGAGACAAAGAACGGTTCAGAAGTCCCTTCATGGAGACACAATCAAAGAGTCTGAGTACCCGGCCCGGAGGGTTACTGGGGTCTCACCCTGGAGCCAGGCCTGGGGTTGGGGCCCATGGACGAGCGCCTGGTGGCCGGGCTTTCGTCCATGGGGCCCGGCCGGGCCCAGCCCAAACCAGAGACATGGGCTCATCCAACTGTGGGCCCACCACCTGCAGGAGGAGAGTGAAGGGTCCGGTGCATTGTGGATCGGGTGGCAGACCGAGGCGGGAGCTTTGGCGATCCGATCCCCGGATGGGAAAACTGGCTATCGGGACATGGAACGTCACCTCTCTGGCGGGGAAGGAGCTGGAGCTTGTGGAAGAGGCTGAGCGATACCGGCTAGATATAGTCGGGCTCACCTCGACACATAGCGTTGGCTCTGGAACCCGAGTCCTGGAGAGGGGTTGGACACTTTTCTTTGCTGGAGTTGATCCGGGTGAGAGGTGGAGGGCTGGGGTGGGCTTTCTGTTAGCCCCAAGACTCTCTGCCTGTATGTTGGGGTTTTCTCCGGGGGACGAAAGGGCAGCTTCCCTGCGCCTTCGGGTTGGGGAACGGGTCCTTTCTGTTGTTTGTGCTTATGCACCAAATAGCAGTTCAGAGTACCCACCCTTTTTGGAGTCTCTGGGACGAGTGCTGGATAGCGCTCCTACTGGGGACTCCATAGTCCTGCTGGGGGACTTCAACGCTCACGTGGGCAATGACAGTGTGACCTGGAGGGGCGTGATTGGGAGGAACGGCCCGCCCAATCTGAATCCGAGTGGTGTTCTGTTATTGGACTTCTGTGCAAGTCGCAGTTTGGCCATAACGAACACCATGTTCGAACATAAGGATGCCCACCGGTACACCTGGTACCAGGGCAGCCTAGGTTACAGGTCAATGATTGACTTTATAGTTGTATCATTTGACCTGAGACCGTATGTTTTGGACACTCGGGTGAAGAGAGGAGTGGAGCTGTCAACT
>SSNR01000190.1:10706-20888 GCA_006937965.1 Callopanchax toddi
GGTCGGAGCCGACGAGGGGCTCAGGGAGGTCGGAGCCGACGAGGGGCTCAGGGAGGTCGGAGCCGACGAGGGGATCAGGGAGGTCGGAGCCCGTGGGAGGGCTTGAGGACTGGTAGATGTCGTGGGCGATTTCGGGGATCCGTGAGACCATAGAAGGGTTCGGGGATGGACGACGTCGGGCTGGAGGGCTATATGCCTGTGCCTGTTGTCACAACACCCCGGGAGGTCGCCTGGCTCAGAAACGGCTGTGTTGAGCTGTGTCGCAGGGTCCTGTGGGCCAGTTCATTCTGTTAAGAGTTCGTTTACTGATGGACCCTGGAGCGCACACAGACAGAGGAAACTGGAAGGTAAGTGAAAAGGTGAATTTATTATAATAAGTATGCTGGTGCTGGAGGTGTGGACCTTAGGAGGTCCTAGCGTCCCGGGCGGAACCGTACGCCACCTCACTGCAGGGAGGAGAGGAGAGTGAGCACAGGCAGGGGACACGGAAATGAATGGATGATGCTAAAATGGAAAAGTCTTACTGAGAGTTGAGTGAAGAGGGGTGTTGGAGCTGGCGACCGGAAGGGAGACAGGCAGGCAGGCAGGAGGGGATGATGATGATGATGGTGACCGGTCGTAGTGTAGCCAGGGGAAGCAGAGGGAACGAAGGCTGGTGGTGAACGGCAGGGTAATCCAGGAGGGACGGAGACTGAGGAAGGAGCTGGAGATCCAGACGAAGGGACGACAGGCCAGAACGAAGCAAGAGAACAGGAACTGAGAGGGGAGACACGGGGAAGTGGACACAATGAACTGGCGTCCATCTTCTGGCCGGCTGGTGGTTTTATCCTGAGGAGTTGATTGCTTGAGTGGCTGCAGCTGGAGGTGATTGGTGGAGCTGAGGGTGATGAGGGAGGAGATCCTGCTGCTAGGGAGGAGGAGGTGTGCCCGCTGGGGCTCAGGATATGACACCTTGTTTGTTATGAGATATTTGTTTGGAATTGTCCATACATTTTTCCAATTAATATCATTAACAAATGAATTCCAGTAAGAAATCACATAGGGAACAGTTAAAGACTCCCTCTGAAATAAAGCACGAATATTTCTATTGCTATTTTTATGATTTGTAAAGCAAATTTTCCCTATATACGATTCTACACAATTGGGAAAAGAAATAGGTGCTACGTGTGGTTGAAGACCTTTAATTAACATTATGGTGCCTATAGGTATTGCACTAAAAAGAGTAGCATATTCTTTAGGTGTAGCCTGAAATTTATATGCATTTAAAAATTCTAAATAGGACATAAGTTGGCCATTACTGTTAAATAACTGTTTTACTAATACAACATTGTTTTCAACCCAGGTAGAGAAAAATAGTGATTTCCTACTATGTATTATATTCTTATTATTCAAAATCAAATATGTATGGGGTGTAAAGTTGTGTTTGTATATAAGGGACCATGCTAACAAAACTTGTTTATGAAACATTGAGAGCTTTTCTGGGAGCTTTTCTATATTATAATCACAGCCTAAGATAAATTTCAAACCACCAAAAATGTAGTGAGGGATAAAATTCCAAACAGAGACGGGGTTTTAAAGAAAATGTTTAGCCCAATTAATTTTAAATGTATAATTTAACCTGTTAACAGGAACCCCCAAAATACAAAAAACGCCTGAAATATGCATACCCAAATGGAAAACTGGATGCTGTTCTTGAACCCTTTGGAGTACATAAAAAAACTTGGTCTCCCTGGAAAGGAAACACTCTGAATATTTTACTTCAGCAATTAAACATATTGTAACTTCAGCTACTATGTAGTTATGGAAGTTTAAACACACATAAATCAGTCTTTTTTTATCCTCGCCTGATTTTTTCCATTTTTTGATTTGCAATTACACATTGGGACAAGAAGATATGGACTGGAAAATTATTTGAGGCTATAGAATAAAGCCTTGGCTATTTGGATTTCAAAATTGATAACAATATCCATCCATCCATCCATTTTCTGTAGCCGCTTAATCCTCCACAGAGGGTCGCGGGGCAGCTGGTGCCTATCTCCAGCGGTCAAGGGGCGAGAGGCGGGGGACACCCTGGACAGGTCGCCAGTCCATCGCAGGGCCACACAGAGACGAACGAGACAAACAACCACACACCCACTCACACCTAAGGACAATTTACCAGCCCAATTAGCCTGACAGTCATGTCTTTGGACTGTGGGAGGAAACCGGAGTACCCGGAGGAAACCCACGCACGCACGGGGAGAACATGCAAACTCCACGCAGAGAGGCCGCAGAGCCGGGACGCGAACCCATGACCTCCTTGCTGCGAGGCAACAGTGCTAACCAACTGCGCCACCATGCAGCCTTGATAACAATATCTTCAAAAATTACTATTCTAGACCTGTTTTATTATGGGTATGTCCAGGCGTTATTGGACAAATCCATTTTGAGTGTCCAAATGGACACTTTGGATAAGGCTTTACCATTCCATCATTAAAAGGCTGTAACTTTTGAATGCTTGAACCTACAGACATCAATGAGGGCTCTAATGAAAGGTGATGCATAGAGGAGTCATAATCTACACCCAAATGTTCTGTCAGCATGATTATATTACAGTAGGGAATGCATAACCACATGAAAATACTCATTACCTCATGGTACATTGTAAAAAAAAAGCAAGACCAGGTTCCATTCAAAGTTTTTATATAATATAAACCCATCAAAACAACAATGCAACACAAGGCAAAGTATTTGCATATTTACAGTCCAAATGGTTTCACATTTTCAGCATCCAGTCCTCAGAGCCCTCTGCTGGGTGATGAGCTGGTTCCTGCAGGTTCCCACTCTGAATCAGATCCAGTTGATGGCCTTACATGTAAACAAAGAAAAAGTCAGTCTTTTATTTATCAGCTACACAGAAAACCAACCCCCACCCAATGCAAATGCATTGCAATGCAAATGCAAACGATTAGAGTGAGTAAACACCCCACCCCCTTGGTCCTGCTGCCCCCTGCTCAAAGCAAACAATAGATACTCATTTACTTTTCTTTCACTAGTTTTTATGGCTAAACTACATCTAAATGCACAAAATGTGCTAAATGTGTGTATCTATTTACTTTTATTTTACTAGTTTTTATGTTCAAACTAATAAAAAACAGATTGACAGCACCACCACACGCACGCGCGTGCACACACACAAACACAGGTAAACAAAGAAAAAAATAGACCTATTTACTCGTTTCCTCTTAGTATAAATATGTTCAAACAACTTTCAAACTAATAAAAACAAACTCTCTGACAACTACTGCGTCTCAAACTCGAATAAAAGCAAGCTACACCGACACACGCACGCGCGTACGTGCACACACACACACACAACAATAGAGCAAGTTACGGTATTTTTTTATATCCTAACATCATCAAAACAAGCCGTAGCTGTATAAAACATTACAACTTACCTCTCAAGACTTAGGAGCGTTTTTTTCTAGAGTCAGAATCCACAGAGAACGCCTCCCCTCGGTCATCTGATCAGCGGTCATCTCTGATCGGTCATTTCCTGGTCAGAAAAATCGCTCCGTCTTCTAGTGACCAGCTCCACCAACTGATCGTGTGTATATTTTCGTTTTTCAGTCCGTTTGGACATGTTTTTTCTGAAGAAAAGTCCTCAAAATACAAGAGCGCAGGAACCAGCTCTGCCTCTGCAGCCAGGGCGCAACAATTACGCAGAAAATACGCATGCAAATTTAGAAGCGATTACAGAACCCACCCCCTCAAGTGACACCTTTTTGTGATGGAAATTTGATTGGCTACACGACTGTGGAGTCACAATCAACGTCAAAGCTGATTGGTCAGAGCTGTGGGCAGGAGAATGGGGATTAGTCCTTTCACTCAGGATGAGTATCGGCTGATATTATTGGCTCTGGGGAGACCAAAGCTCAACCCAGTTGGTCAAAAGAGGTATCAATCAAAAGGGGAGATCCTGCGCGACCATTTTAACACGGTTGCATTGAGATTCAAAACACCTAGAGGAGAACACACGGCGTTTTTTATGTAAATAGACAAAAAGGGCCCGGGGACGGGCCCTCTCCCCATAACAGGTAGTAAAATCTAAAACATTGAGTCCACCATGCTCATAATCATTCATTACTACACTCTTTCTAATATAATGCGTTTTGTTTTTCCATAAGAAATTAAAGAGCATTCGGTCAATATCCCTGCAAGTTTTATTGTCCACATATAGAGAAATGGCTGCATAAGTCAGTCGAGATAGAGCCTCTGCTTTTGATAGCAAAACTCTACCTCTTAAACTTAAATCTCTTTGTAGCCAATGGTTTAGTTTAGATTGTTTTTTTTTAATAATTGGAGGAAAGTTTGAGGTAATTCTTTGTTTTTGATCCTTTCAGATATTTATGCCTAAATAAGTTACTTCATTTTGGACAGTTATATTACAGATACTCTGATCATTACAATTTTTGATAGGTAATAACTGACATTTGTTTATATTCAGGATCAATCCAGAAGCTTTTGAGAAATCCCCTATAATTTGTAGAGCAATTGGCACCTGACTGGCATTTTTAAGAAAGAGAGTAGTATCATCTGCCAGCAGACTGATGACAACCTCTCTATCTGCTATATTTATACCTTTCACAGCACCATCTGAGATATAGGAGGCAAGAATTTGAATGCTGAGTAAAAAAAGATAAGGACTGATTGGATGCAGCCAGGTACTCTTGAAACTTAGTCTTACTCTGACTTTATCTCAAAGCATCTGAACCTTAGTTTGGTTAAGTTGCTGTGTCCTGTTCGTCTAACCATGTCATCGCCAGATGACGTCACTGCCCGAGATGACATCACTGCTACTCATACTCGTCTCCTTCCTTCCTGCTGACTGTTTCCTGCTTCTGGGTTCTTCATCTCCTGCCCTGTTGATGTGACACCGGTAAAATGTGGAGGAAGTTTGACGGTATTAAAATTTGGTTACCGCCCAACTGGAGAGCTTTTACTTGGCGAGACAGGCAACCACATTGTCCAATAGTTGTTTTCAGTCTGAAATGAATGATTGGCTGAGACCTTTAGACAAATGCAAGAGAACCACTTTATTAATTGATTTAGTTTTTTATAATTCACCACAATATATTTATAGCTATACTATGTTAAATCATTGATAAGAGAGGCATGAAAATAAGATCATTTGTTTTGCAGATTACCTATAGCACTTTTAAAGGACAAAGTAAATTGTAACCTAACAAATTAACCTACAAAACACATCATACAAAGAAATTGTTTATTGACAAAATTAAAACAGTTTTCTGTTTTTGTCAAGTTTTCCATTGAGAGTTGTTTGTAACATCAGATTAAATTCACCTTTAGCAGCCAAACCCTGAAGCTTAAAGACATGATCGTGTCATTGTGGCCTCCTGATGTAATATTGCTTGTGACCACATGGTGGCATGTGTGGTGGCAATATGTCCTGAGTTTATAATCGGTCCGTGAACGCAGCATTTGCCGTGGCTGCTTCTGTTCACTGAAGAAAGAGAAAAAAAACGTAGCGACTCGCCGTCAGCTGCTGGTTTTAACGGAGAAATTAATGTTTGTAGAAGTTTTGATGATTTCTGACTCAAACTCATCCTAAGACAGAGAAAGAGAGACAGGGGACAGACAGAGGACGGAGACTCCTCACTGTCAGTGACGTTTTGTCCAGATTTGTTCATTTCTGTCAGATATTATTCATTAGAATCTGATTTTCTGTTCCAAATTAATATTTTTTATGTTGCAGTTAAAACTTTGACTAAGATGTTCTGTTCAACAGATTTTTATTTTCTAATAACCTGACTGTTATTCTCACTCCTTATTCTCCTCTAAATCAATTTTCAAGTCAGACATTTTCTGGGACTTTTTCTTTAGTGTTCCAGATTGAAACATTTTTCTTTTACAGAAGGAAAACTAAACCTGGACTAATTAAACACATTATGTGTAGCAAAGTCTTGCATCTCTTCTAAATCTAATAATAACCTGTAGACTGGTGTTTGTCTGACAGCTGTAATAGTCAGGTTAGACTGGAAGAGGAGAGAAAAATAAAAACATCCAGTTTGTTTTTCAGTGAATCAAAACATCAAGTTAGTTGAAAGATCCCAATAATATTGAGGCAGTTTGTTGAAAACTATTCATCAAAAGCCTGTAGACCAGTGGGATATGGACTAATAAATAATGATTACATCATAAATACAGTTATGGTTTAATATTATGTAAGAATGTTTAGAAAATGTCAGACAGCACAGCTAGAAAAAAAAAAAGGATTTTTTCGTGTCCCCCTCAAAAAATTCTCTCTAAAATGTGACTGTTTTTCAGTTTGTTTATGAATCTGGAGTTAGATTGTAGTTTTATTCAGCAGCGTTTGTGTCTTGCAGGAGAATGTGTTTTGGCTGCCAATGAAGTGCGTCTCGACTCCTTCCTTCAGGAGGTCACACTGGAAGCAGCAAACACTAAAGGTATGAGGGCGTCCTGTCTCCACCCACAGCCTTTTCTGGAGCTTAAAATGTCAAAAATGATGACAAAAACACATCAATGCTATTTTCACAAGCTGTAACAAAATGTTGAACATTTATGTGGAGATTTAAAGTGACTCTTTGAAATGAATCAAACACACACTCTGCTCAGTTGTGAGTATCAAAACCATCCTGACGCCTCTTAAAGGCACAGTTCAGATTTGGGCAGTTTGGGGGTTTTAGGCTCTTAAAGTGCCCACCAGTCTGAAGAGCTGTTAGTCTTCTTGGTGAGGATTTCTCCATAATTCTATGACTTATTGGACAATAACTGCTGTTAATTTCCCCACAGAATCACACTTCAACATTCTGATTCAGACCCTTTAATGTGGAAGAAATGAGTTTTTATCCACTGAACATTCTGGCTCCCTGCAGATGTGATCCACGCGTTGACCTTGTGACAGCTGCTTGTGACCTCTCAAAACTTTGGCCACAGTTGCTCTTCTTCTACAGCTTAAACTATTTGTCTAGCGTTCGTTTTAATGTTTTAAGACGGACACGTTTTACATTCCATGGCAATAGTTTTGATACTGCGGCTGATCTGCTGTGAGGTCACGCCTGAGCTCGTGGTGTACGTGTGTACTTGTGCATGCAATACAGAGTGTTCTATTTCGTATAGGCTTCGCCCTTTAATGGCTATCGCTTTGGGAATCCCCTCGCGCCAGTGCGCGCCACTGAAGCCTTTAGTCCACGCCCACCCATTGTGGGCCTCACCCTATAAAACACTCCCAAAAAGGGTGAATGGCTCCCCATTTTTCTTCAGCGTAGCTACTGAGCACTTGTCCTTTGAGCAATCACATATCATCATGAGTTCTGCCGTCAAGCCCAGCAGCACGCGGTGCCGAGCAGGCGGTTTGGCTAGGACTCCTCTGGCCTCCTGCCCTTTCCGCGACCTCCTGCCTGCTGAGGACAGAGACGACGGTAAGTAAATTTTTCAACCTGGTGACCGAGGAGTTTTTCGCCGGTCACGGAACACCTGCGGGAAGAGACGACCGACTTCTTCCACAAGCACGAGCTGGACTGGACGAGTCCGCTCATGACGAGGACTTCTCAGGCGTTTTTGCTCCCACCCCTCCTGGCCGGGAGGGCTGGGGTCGATCCTGCCACCGTCGGGGGTTTTTCTCCGGCCACTGCCTGCTGGTCCGAGCACTCCCGAGTCCCGACTCCCGACCATCATCCGGAGGGTGTTGAGCGGCTTGAATTTGGCTGCTCCAACAGCTCACCCCCTCCCTTCGGCGGGCAGCCCCGTTCCCCCCTCCCAGCCGGCAGGGTTGGACCCGGGCTTAGCCCCGCAAGGTGACGACCCGACCCTCTCTGGTGTCTTACGGTCGGCGGCTACTAGCCTCCTGGCTATCGACGCTCTGGTTCAAGCGCTGCCGAACATCATCCAGACGGCGGCAAAGTTCAAGGATTTCGCTGTTCCCTCAGCTCGTCCCCTCCCTCTCCCTGGCGACCTAGCGGGGAGGTTCGCGGGCTTACAGTCCAGCCGGAGGGATCCGGTTTTGGCCTCTTTCCTGCGGTTTTTCGGCGTACCCGAGCTGGGCGTCGCCCGAACCCGCCAAGTTGAGAGCTCGGTCCCATCAGTGTTCGTTCCAGGCGGCGGCTGGAACGAACACGCAGCGCTCCTCGCCTTCGCCATCTCCAAACGGATCGGAGAGTGAGCGTTCATCCTCCATCCCAGAGGAGCTAAAAGAGGAGCTACTTGAGGGTCCGATTAGCCCGGACGGGCTTTTCGGGCCTCATTTCTAGCTCACACTGGACCAGCTGCAGAAGTCAGCGGAGGAGCTGGAGAAAGTCAAGCGGCATGTGGCACAGCCTCGCGCTGACGACCGCTCCTCTCGTCCAATGGGCCGCTGGCGGGGTCGCAGAGACCAGCGCCAGCAACTACGGCGGTCTTCAGCTTCTGCTGCGGCCGCAGGCGCTCCTCCTCCGGCGGCCTCCTTCACCCAGCCGCCAAGGCTCTTCCCAGTGTTGGCGGGCGGCGACCGGCTCAGACTTGGCACAAGTCCGGTCCCCGACAGGAGCCGTACAAAAGTTGACTGGCGGTGTGTGTGTGTGTGTGTGTGTACAACTGCTTTTATTGTGTTGATGTTTTTGAAATAAAACATTGACATCCCACAAAGCGCTCTCATCCTATGGCAAAATCGGAAGATTCTGCTGTGTTCATCTCGCACACATCCTCCACTCAGAGTGAGCATTTATCTGTTAGAGCTTCCTCTACAGATCATGTTTTCACTCAGTCTAAAGTCCGTGGGACAGGTGTTCCTCTGTCGCTGATTTTCTCAGCACAGCGAATACAACATGAGCCCACGAGAGCACGGTCATGCTCTCGCGTGGACACTGTGATCGTCCCTACCTCTCCATCTTCTATGGGAGAAGACGCGACTAGACGGCACAAGCCACTCAAAATGACCCGGAAACGAAGTTTCTGTGAGGTCTCTGCTGCGCATCGGGCACGTCCCGTCGCCGGGGCCCCGCAATGAGTGTAAATTAGGCGGACCCTCCGCCCTTTTGGCTCAATCCCCCCATGGGTCTTCCCGAGGGTTACTCCCTGACGGAGACGGCGGGCGGGGCTTCAACCTGGTTGATGCACATGATGACGTCAACGTCATCACACGCACGCCCGCTCTCAGCACGTTATTCAGAATGGAAGAGCGCGTGCTCGATGAGCAGGTGGATGGATCAAATAATCAGCAGGGGTTACACGCTGCAGTTCGCGTTAACCCCGCCCCCTTCAGATCTCCGGATCAGAATCTCGTTCTCCAGTCAGAGCTGCAGGAACTCCTGATGAAGGACGTTATGTCCAGGGTTCCACTCGGGAAGGAAAATGCAGGTTTGACTTCCGCTTTTTCCTAGTCCCCAAGGAATCAGGAGGGATGAGACCTATTCTGGATCCCTCCCTTTTTTCAACAGATCAATCTTGGTGAGACCTTTTCACATGCTGATGATCAAACAGGTGCTGGAGTGTGTTCACCAGGACGACTGGTTCACCTCCATAGACCTGAAGGACGCATATTTTCACGTCCCGATCATTCCCAAGCACAGACAGTTTCTGCCTTTCTCATTCCAAGGGACCCAGCAGTTTTCAATACAACCGCCTTCCGTTCGGTTACTCCCTGGCTCCGTGCACGTAAATGTGTGGAGACAGCCCTGCAGCCGCTGCGCACATCTGGGATGAGAACCCTTTTTTACCTGGACAATCTGTTTTTGCAGACCGTTCCAGAGAGGAGGTGGAGACGCAAACACAGTCCCTCGTTTCTCACCTGTCACAGCTGTCTTTCTCCAATAAAATAAAATAAATAAAGCTCTCCCCTCCCATCTCAGACAATCGTCTATTTGGGAGTGGAGCTGGATTCGCCCCTCATGAGAGCACGACTGTCTCAGCCGAGGGTGAAGGATCTGACAGCTTTGCTCCGGCGCGTCACTCCTCACAAAATAGTGACCGCTTTTGCAATTATGCAAATGCTAAGAACGATGTCAGCAGCGCATGTGGTGGTCCCTCTGGGCCTTCTTCACATGAGGCGTCTGCAGAGGTGGTTTTTCTCACCTGCACCTGGACCCTGTGTGTCACAAGCGCAGATTGATCTCATTCCCTCCTTCAGTGGGACTGGATCTGAGACGCTGACGGACCCCCCCCCCCCCCCCCCCCCCCCCCCCCCCC
>SSNR01000190.1:20898-43231 GCA_006937965.1 Callopanchax toddi
CCCCCCCCCCCCCCCCCCCCGCTGTCATCAGCAGGGGTTCCTCTCGGCAAGTCCCCGTTTTTTCCTGTGTCGGTGTTCACCGACGCCTCCCTTTCGGGTTTGGGGGGCACATGCCTGAGGTAGTGGGGGGCGGTGGCCGCCCCACACGTCCCTGCACATAAATGTTCTGGAACTCCTCACAGTGCTGAAGGTGGTTCAACATTTTCTGCCTCTGTTGCAGGACCAGCATGTTCTGGTCCATACTGACAGCATGGTTACAGCAGCATACATAAACCGTCAGGGAGGAGTACGTTCAGTCCAGCTGTTGAACGTGGCCAGGCGGCTGCTGCTCTGGGCTCACACACACCTGCTCTCCATCAGAGCGGTGTACATCCCCGGCGTGCTGAACAGAGGAGCGGACATCATGTCGAGGGGAGGCCCTCGGGACATGGATTGGTGTCTGAACCCCGAACTGATCCGTCAGATTTGGGCCAGATTCGGCAAAGCGGACGTGGATTTATTCGCTGCCCGCGAGAACGCACAATGCGACCTTTGGTTCTCGCTGAGCCCACGGGACGATCCACCTCTGGGAGTGGATGCCTTCGCTCACCATCAATGACCACGAACGAAGCTTTATGCTTTTCCCCGGATCCCCCGCCTCCTGGCTCGGATACGGGAGGAATCACTGTCAGTGATTCTGATAGCTCCAGAGCGCACGAGCGCTTCATGGGTTCCGTGCCTGCAACAGCTGCTGTCAGGCCGCCCGTGGCAGCTGCTGTGGCGAGAGGACGCTCTCTCCCAAGCGGAGGGTTCGATCAGGAGCTATCCGATAATAGGCCAGCACCTCTGGGTCTGGCCGCTGAACGGGAACGGTTAGAGAGGCTGGGCCTCTCCCAGGAAGTGGTGCACACCATTCAGGGTGCGTGCGCTGATTCCACTGTGGCGCTTTACGCATCCAAATGGACAGCTTTTCAGCGCTGGTGTGCGGAGAAGGGTGTGGACCCCTTTTCCTGACCCCTAGCTCACATATTGTCTTTCCTTCAGCTACTGATGGACAGAAACCTGGCCTTCAGTACAGTCAAAACATACGCTGCAGCGATCTCCTCCTGTCATGAGGGTTTTGGTGACAGAACGGTGTTCAGTCACCTGCTGATGAAGCGTTTTCTGAAAGGTGTATGCAGACGCCGGCCAGTGACGCGTTCCTTAGTCCCTCAGTGGGATCTAATGCTGTTTTACGTGCACTGACTACAGCTCCGTTTGAGCCTTTGGATCAGACAGAACTGAAATTTCTGTCACTTAGACAGCCCTGCTGTTGGCCTTGACGTCAGCGATCTGTCTGCACTGTCTGTGGCTCCGTCCTGCCTTCAGATACGGGGAGACGGTAGTTCGACTGCCTTACACCCCAATCTGGTTTTTACACCTAAAAGCATCACCAGCTCTTACAGATCCAGAGTCATAACACTGGATGGTTTTTCCCTCCTCCGCATAATTCGGAGGAGGAAGCCAGATCTCATCTTCTCTGCCCTGTGCGCGTGTTTTCTTGCTATACGTCACGCGCACAGCTGCTCTGCGTCGTTCTCAGCGTTTATTTGTGCACTTTAGAAAACGCTCTATGGGTCTCCCTCTGTCTACCCAGCGGCTTTCACACTGGCTGTGCGAAGCTATTTCTCAAGCCTACACCTCCTCGGGTCTAGACCCTCCGGAGGGACTGAGAGCGCACTCCACCAGAGGAATTTCATCCTCTGCAGCTCTGCATGGAGGACTGTCAGTGCAGGATATCTGCACGGCCGCCTCTTGGACCTCACCATGTTCATTTGTTCGTTTTTATCTGCGTGACGTGTCCAGCTCCTCCATGACTCATTCAGTTCTGAGTGCTCTGTCGGAGTGACGCTGTGATCTTCTGCTCCATCCTATCTAACGAATGGAGGAGTATTTATTCCTGTCACGCCTTCCGAGCCGCCAGTCTCCTATTGAGTTAGATGTCCCTTTGTACATTCTAACTTAATTTTTTTGTCCTTTCCTGATGCGTAATTACGCATGCTGGGAGACTGGCTTATGTCATTATTGGATGGGATATTAGGCCTCCTGTGGGTTTTTTCGAACGGACCCAGTGAGGCGTTGACTATATCCTGCTTCGCCCTTTACCCAAAGCGATAGCCATTAAAGGGCGAAGCCTATACGAAATAGAACGTTGGTTACGTACCGTAACCCCAGATTCTATGAGTATAGGCGCAGCCCTTTAATACCTGGGCCTCACTGGTTCCTGAATGACTGAAGAAAAATCGTCTTGTTATTTGGGAGCTGTTCACCCTTTTTGGGGGTGTTTTATAGGGTGAGGCCCACAATGGGTGGGCGTGGACTAAAGGCTTCAGTGGCGCGCACTGGCGCGAGGGGATTCCCAAAGCGATAGCCATTAAAGGGCTGCGCCTATACTCATAGAATCTGGGGTTACGGTACGTAACCAACGTTTGTGAATGAAGACGGTTGTGTGATCAATCAGCTGCCACATAACAGCATCTCTTTGTTGATTCGTCACTCTGGGAATCGTGAGTCATAATTCATCCTAAGTTTGCTGCAATCAAACCCTCTGAGTGGTGATGAGCACAGAACACAGCTGTTTGAAGCCAGTTTGTTTTCTGTTCTGAGTCCTGATGTGTCCTTACCTCTGACTGATGCATGTGTGTGATGTACTACTGATTAACGGTGTACTTTTTAACCTGCAGGTAGTCCACTGGCTGTCAGATTCAACGTTACCCAGCTGAAGGCCCCCTCCCAGATTCAACCATAAGACCCACAATGCACAGCAGTTCAAACGGAGAGATGGTTGATTCTCTGATATTTGTTCCACTCGTTTAGTGGATGTGTTCATCTCAGGAGACTCTTCTAAACAAGGCTGAGTTTGTGGAGACCAGCTTGTTGTCATGACGATATAGGTCATCTTTACTTTTAATGACGAGAAAATTGAGGTAGCTGTTATGTGTGGACAGTTAATGGTAGCGCCCTCCCCCTGTAGGAAATGGTTTAGCCCAAAGTACGGAAGTGTTGTTGCTATCTTGGCGCCAGTTACTGAATACAGTTCTATGTTATACACGCAACTCACTCCGTGTCTCTTTCATTTATACAACACAAACATGGTGTCAGAAGTGGCTAAGTCGAGAAGTTAAACGGAGCGACACAGGGTGACAACAACAGTAGAGAGATGGCGAACACGGTACCCCCGCCGGGAGAGATGAAGATGACCGGCGACCTCGCAAACAACTGGGATGAATTCAGGTCGGAATTTGAGGATTACCTACTGGCGACGGGCCTGGATGAGAAAGGCAAGGACGTACAGGCGGCAACACTACGACGGCTGATGGGAAATGAGTGTCGACACATATACAAGCACAATCTGGGACTTTCAGCGGAGCAGGCGAAGGAACCCACCGTGATACTGGAGGCTTTGGGCGCGCATTTTAAGCCGGCCAGGAATGTAATATTTGAAAGATATGTTTTTGGAAATTGCAAACAAGACATGGGGGAACCTATAGATGCCTTTGTCACACGTCTGAGGGAGAAAGCTGCATCATGTGAGTACGGCGACCTCAAAGAGGATTTAATAAGAGACAGACTAGTGTTGGGTGTGTGTGATGAAGCTGTGCGCCGCCGGCTGCTTAGAGAAAAGACGCTCACCCTCACATCAGCTATAGAGATATGCCGGGCGGCGGAGCTGACGGATATGGGTTTAAAGGCGTTGTCACATTATAGATCTGCAGAGACTGTGCATGCAGCAGACTACCGTCGGTCGCGGGCCGCACTGAGGCAGACCCGCCAGGACAGGTACCAGAACCCAACACCGAGCAGGGTGAGAATGCACCGTGCAGATATTGTGGCAACAAACACAGACGCGGACGTGAAGCATGCCCCGCATATGGAAGAAACTGCCGCCTCTGCGGGACTGCGAATCATTTTGCAAAAATGTGCATGAAGAGGGGTCAGGCCACTAGACAGGTGAATGCTACAGACCCAGAGTACCCAGAAGACATGAGCCCATCAGACACAGAGGCACACATTTATACAACAGAGAGCATAGGGGCAGTGCAGGGGTGCGGAAAAAAGCGGTTTGCCAATATTAGAATGACTGGGGGGGGGGGTCCAAAGATGCCAGCTAGATTCAGGGGCGACCTGCAATGTTATGAGTATAAAAGATATGAGGAGACTGGCACCCCGGGTGGAGTTAGAGCCAAGCCAGACCAGGCTAGTTCTATATTCAGGCCAATCAATGTCATCAATTGGCATATTTAAGACAAAGTGTGTAGTGAGAGGAAAAACTCATGAGCTGAGCTTTGAGATAGTGAGGGGCGGTCAGAGACCCCTGCTGTCAGGTGACACATGCGAACTTCTAGGCTTAATGCACTTTACCATACCTAAGGAGTTACTCTCAGTAACACAAACTGACGCAGGCCCGCTGACCAAGCAGCATCTTATGAGTGCATACGATGATGTTTTTAATGCACCAGTTGAGTCCCTACCAGGCAAAGTTCACTTTGTATTAGATAAGGAGGTAGCACCAGTGCAGACGTCACCACGCAATGTTCCAGTGGCTCTCAGAGAGGCAGTGAAAGCTCATTTAGTCAAACATGAGAGGGATGGACATATAGCCTCAGTGTCTGAACCAACAGAGTGGATCAGCAATATGGTGATAATCAGACAGCCAGAGAAACTAAGAATCTGTATCGACCCAAAGTCACTGAATCAAGCATTAAAGAGGTCCCATTATATAATGCCTACACTGGAGGACGTTTTACACAAACTCCCAAAGGCTCGTGTTTTCACTGTGGTAGATGCACGAGATGCATTTTTGCAGTGTAGGCTGGATGAGGAGAGCAGTTATGCGACCACATTTTGGACACCCTGGGGCAGGAAACGATGGTTGAAGCTACCCTTTGGAGTATCGGTGGCCCCAGAGATATACCAGCGAAAACAGCATGAACTCCTAGCAGGGCTGAAGGGAGTAGAACCCATTGCAGATGATATCCTGGTGGTGGGGTGTGGGGATACAGATGAGGAAGCAGCGTCCGATCATGATAAGAAACTATTAGAACTCATGGAGAGGTGCAGGGAGGTCAAGCTTAGACTGAGCCTAAAGAAACTACAGTTAAAGGTCAGGGAGGTCATATTTCACGGACACATCTTATCAGCAGATGGGCTTAGGGTCGACCCAGAGAAAGTCAGAGCCGTTAAGGAAATGCCACACCCCACAGATGCCAAAGCAGTGCAAAGACTCATAGGTTTTGTGACATATCTGTCGAGGTTCACCCCACACCTTTCGGAGGTCTGTGAGCCGCTAAGGAGACTGCTGGACCGGGACGTCCCGTGGCACTGGCTGCCAAAACATGATGCTGCTGTGGGCGAGATCAAGCGGCTGGTCACGACGGCTCCGATCCTGAAATACTACGACGTGTCCAAGCCAGTCACCATCCAAAGCGACGCCAGTCAGAAAGGACTGGGATGTTGTTTGCTGCAGGAGGGGCAGCCTGTGGGGTACGCCTCACGTGCACTGACTCAGACGGAACAAAATTATGCACAGATTGAGAAGGAGTGTCTAAGCATTGTGTTTGCATGCCAGCGATTCCACTACTATCTGTATGGGCGGGAGGAGATAGTAGCGGAAACAGACCACAAGCCACTCACCTCTATCTTCAACAAACCCCTCCTCACGGCCCCAAAGCGTCTCCAAAGCATGCTGCTGACGTTACAAAACTATAACCTCAAGGTTATATACAAGCCAGGCCCTGACATGCACATCAGTGACACGCTCAGCAGAGCCACAGCCCCACCACAGAGGGTTGACAATGAGATACACCAAACACAGCATCTGTTGCCTGCAGAGGGCTCAGGAGGACACTGAAAGAATAAACCATGCTGATTACCTAAATGTGACAAGTAAGCGCTTAAGTCAGATCAAGCAACACACTGAGGGAGACGAGACTCTTCAGCTGCTGAAGGAGGCAGTGCTCCAGGGATGGCCTGATCGCCGGGAGGACACCCCACTGGCCATCAGAGAATATTGGTCCATCAGAGACGAGATCAGTGCGCAAGATGGAGTGCTATTCAAAAGCCAAAGAGTCATAATACCAAAATCAATGCGTGCGGAAATGTTGAAACGCATACACGCCAGCCACGTCGGAGGAGAGGCCTGCTATAGGCAGGCGAAGGACACGCTTTACTGGCCTAACATGCGCGGGGAAGTCAGGGATTATGTGAGTCATTGCTCAGCGTGTAATGAATATTCCCAGGAGCAGCAGCGTGAAACAATGATGTCACATGCACTCCCGAGGCGGCCGTGGCAGATTGTTAGCATGGACTTGTTCCAGCAGGCCGGCAAAGACTTCCTCTTGCTAGTGGATCACTATTCAGATTTTTGGGAAATCGATGTGCTCCCAGATCTGTCAACGGAAACCACAGTACTCCGATGCAAGGCCCAGTTTGCGAGGCACGGGCAGCCGAACCGAGTCATAACTGATTGTGGGCCCCAATTTGACTGTGAAACATTCAGGAAGTTTGCAAAGCAATGGGACTTTGACCACGTGATGTCATCACCCAGACATCCGAAAGCTAATGGGAAAGCAGAGTCAGCAGTAAAGATTGTGAAGAATCTGTGTAAGAAGGCGTCGAGTGCAGGCAACGACCCGTGGCTAGCCATCTTACAGTGGAGAAATACACCCACAGATGGCATGTCAAGCAGCCCTGCTCAGCGGCTGATGTCTCGCAAAGTGAGGACCCCACTTCCTGTAGCTGATGCACTCCTGGAACCGAGCGTGGTAACTGGGGTTCCAGACAGACTGCGGACCAGACATCAAACTGCAAAGCTCTGGTATGACAAATCAGCCAGGGACCTGCCTGAATTGAAAATCGGTCAGGACATCAGGATGAAACCATTGCCCAGAGACAGGACAGGCTGGTGGAGAAGAGGAATTTGTATGCAGCTAGTGGGTCCCAGGTCATACCTGGTGGATGTGGACGGAACATACTACAGGCGAAACCGAGTCGATCTGCGTCCAGCAGAAATCGAAGGGTCTGGGATACACCACGAACAGCACAGCGAACCACAAGGCAGCCCGCTGGGTGAGCAACCCAGGAGTGAGGCAGAAAGGGACCAGGAGAGGGGGCCACCAGGCCAGGACACATTTCACCAGCCCAAAGAGGAGCTTCCGCCCACACCGGAGCGCAGAACGGCCAGCGGCCGGTTGGTGAAGGTGCCAAAAAGACTGAACCTGTAGCAGTCTGTTATTATTGTATTTAAGTTCATTGTTAAAAAAAATAAATAAATAAAAATAATAATAATAATTGTGATTTGTTCCTTTTTACTTGAGCACAAGTTGTAAGGCTGTGACATTCAAGCGCACATGTTTGTTGTTAGGTGACTAACTTGATGGAAAAAAAAAGAGAAGAAAGAAAAAAGGGGAGATGTTAAGTGTGGACAGTTAATGGTAGCGCCCTCCCCCTGTAGGAAATGGTTTAGCCCAAAGTACGGAAGTGTTGTTGCTATCTTGGCGCCAGTTACTGAATACAGTTCTGTGTTATACACGCAACTCACTCCGTGTCTCTTTCATTTATACAACACAAACACGAACAGTAGCTTCACTTGTTGAACTTGATTTTTGTCCTGATACTTGAGCCCCCAAAATGATTTAAAATGCAACTCTGACCTTTTCTTTATTGAATGTTGAAGTCTTTATAATCTATATATGGGATGTTTTCTTTAATTCCACACTTGTATCATTTTATAAGCTGCTGTCTCTGAATTAGGGAAATGTAAAAGAAAGGTTGTTTTTGTAACTTTATTTTTGCTTTAAAAAAATGTCACACAATAAAAGCATAAATAATCTGAAAACAGAGTCAAACAGCAGGTTTTGTTCTTCTGGAATTTACACAACAGCACTCTGTGGTTTAAAAGACAAAATAGATGCTCTGATGGGATTTTGATCAGACAGATTTTACACTGAAGGACGGTTAAAGTTTCTGCCGTAGTCCCTTACAGGTTGGTCTCTGACTAGAACACTGAAAACATTCAGTCATCTTTAATGTTACAGCAGCAGATTAAACTAAATGTTTGGAAATACATGACTGTTACATTTGCTTCTGAAGGGGAAAAACATTTCAGCCATAACTTTTCACATTAAACAGAAATCATTTCAAACACAGAACATTGAATCAAACGTAATCCAGTGTTAAAGCTATTTGTTGGAAGACTTTCTGGTTTGATGAAAGTCGTCTCTACACTTCTAGTCTTTGTTATAAAACCTCAACTTTTTACAGATTTTTAATATTTTTTTCTGCAACGATGCAGACAGCATTACTTTCACACACACAAAAACATAAAGAAGCTGTGAGGGCGGCAGTAGAGTGTTCAACTGGAGGGTTGTTGGTTCAATCCCAGCTCCAGCTGGGTCACTTTGTCTTTGTGTCCTTGGGCAAAACACTTCACCACATTAACCTGCTGCTGCTGGTGGTGGGAGGAGGGTCCGGTGGCGTCTGCACATGGCGGCTTTGCCTCTGGCTACAACAGCTTAGTGTGTGAATGATGAGGAGTGTAAAGAGCTTTGAGTCCTTGATTAGAGAAGAACTGGACAAAAGCAGGACATTTAAAACAAAAGTGACTCAGGTCAGACTCATCGCTATAGTTACAGGTTCTAAGTTTGAATCTTTGTCATGTTTCACTTTATTAGATTAATAGAAAATTACAAGGACTTTTTGATTTTTCAGCGAAGGGAGTTTGTATTCATATTTACACGTTTAGGTCTCGTGTATTCTCTTTTCTTTTTTAAAGAGAACTATAAATAAGTTGCACTGTGAAGGCCTCTAAAAGAAAGCGACGTTTTTCTAAACCTTCCCATTTAAAGGTCAATCATTTGAATTTGAGATTAATATTCCACTGAAGAATTTTCTTTAGCTCAACATCAGGCTGTCATCTAAAATATTGTGGGTTTGTTTTTTTTTTTTTTGGGGGGGCGGTCCCAAACCACACTGACCTTTTGAAATGGCCACAACCATTTCTATAGTTTTCATTTACTCTACTTGTAGTTTTAGCTTCAAAGTGCCATACTAAACTAGATTTGAATCAGCTGAATATTTAAAAAACAGCAACAAGTTTCCCTTTTTAAATAAAAAAATGACAGAGCATATCATCTGAAACCTCCACGAGTCGTAACACTACACTGACTAGGTAAGAGTTGTCTTTGTTTCCTTAAACTTTACCTGTGAATGATTGATTGACTAAATGACAAGGTGTTCACATCATGTGATGAAGTAATAAACATACAGTTTAAATCAATATATTGATGTCTTTGGTGAGACATCTGCTCAAACGTCCTGCAATCTGAAATAAAGAATCCATCAATTCAGCATGAAAAACATCTATTTTTTTACAGCAGCTAGTGATTGACTAGCTCTGAAAATGTTTAAGGCACTAATTTCCACTAAAGCACATGTATTAATTCACTCTATATAGCAAATGTATTCCTGTGGAGCTGCACTGAGCGATAAGAGAATCTTAAAAACGGTGGTCCACATCCTGCATGCCGCTGTTTGATGAGGTCAGACACAAAGTGCATCACTCTAAAATCATTTTCATCGCTGCAGGATCCTCGTTCACGCAGGAAATCCTTTTCTGAGCAGGCGTCTCCCTCTGCGGTGTTTAGACGTAACGTAGGAAAGAAGGTGAGCAGCAGTACCTTGTTGGCCAGAGCGGTCAGGCAGCTCTCCAGGTGCAGCAGGTAGGTGAAGCCTCGTCAGATACCAGTGTGAGGATCAGCTAGTAAACCTAGGAGAGAGCCGGAGTAGGCCGGGCACTGCAGCGTCTTCTGATCCAGGTCCAGCACAGCCAGATAACGACTGTGTTGAGTCAGAGAATGAAGAATGGCAGAAGATAAGCTGGAGGATGACCTGAAAAGAGGAAGAAACAAATATGAGCATATGTCATGCAGCTGGTTTCATCTGTTGAGCAAAGGGGAGAAAACGCCTGCAGAAAGATTCTTTTTGACTGAACAGATTGGGTATAGGAAGTGAAAAGAGCTGTGCACTGCAGATCAGAGGGGAGTTGGTTATCTGCAAAAGGTCAACAAGGTTTAACACCTTCACAGAGCTGAGGTGGAGGATTGAACTGTGACAGTTTGACACCAGCTGGACTACAGTTATTAACAAAGCACTGATTAGAGCAACTTTAATTGAATAACTGTTTTCATTTCTATTAATATCCAGAGTCTTTTCTACAGAAGCACCAAAATAACAGAGCAGAACCATTTTTTTTATTTTTAGCAGCCATGTTTCAAAAGTTTAAGACAGAAGGTTTTCAGTTTACTTCAATATGCAAATTCTTCACTAGATGTCCCAGAACTCGTCAGTTCTGTATCTTGTTTCTCACTGGGCTACAAATGGAATTTGTCTAAAAACATGTGCAAAAGTCTCATCTTCAATTTACTTCTATGAATCAGAGACGTGACTTTAGAAGGGGTTGATGGTCAAACTGCAAACAATATGATGATGAATTGCAAACAAATTAAGACATAATTCAGACTTTTTGTGGCCAAATTCACAAGAAATGTTGCACTTGGTATTAAATAGTTACAACCCGTAATAGAATCATGGTGAATATGTACTGATGTAATTAAACAAAAAAAGGCCAAGTATCTCTCACCTGTGTGTTCCTATGAGTCTCCAGGTGAGCAGGTCAGTCAGCTGAAGAGGTGACGTCAAACACGGCATCACAGCACTTCCATCAGGACCAGGAGCAGGCAGGAAGAGGCTGAGAGCATCCACCAGCTTCCTCACTAAACTCTCATCTCCTCCGACGACAACCAGCGGCCGGCCGCTCAGGAGGCAGAAGATGGCGTGCTGGGAGAACGAGTGACGTTTAATGAACCTGAGGGCTCTGAGTCCAGCCTTCCTCCTCCTCCTCTCCAGCCGTGTGCTGCAGTGCTTGTTCTGCGTAGGGGAGGGTGGGTCTGAGGACGACACTCAGCAGCCTGAGAGGAGCACAGGGCGGAGACCTCTGACCCACCTCAGCCAGAGGAGCAGGAGGGGGGAGGTTTACACGGAGCTGAGGCTTGAACCTCAATCTCTGCGTCAACGACTCCACGGCTGCTTCAGCTACGAAGGAAACACACATTTCTTACATGTTATCATCACGATCAGAACTCGGCAGCTTCTTTCAGTAAAAATAACCCCACATAAATCTGACGGAGGATAAAACTTAGTGGTTAAAAAGGATGATGAATAAATTAAAAACAAAGATTCCTCTGAGACTGTTCAGAGAAATGTACAGTAACTCATTTTTAAGTAGATTTGTCTGTATTTCTATTTTTCCTTTAAATCCATGCTCAGAAATGCAAAGAGAAATGTTCTCAGTGGTTTTGTTACCTTGAAATGGTTCATGTGTCTTCTCTCGAGCTCTCAAAAATCACAGTAAATATATAAGTTGTGTGTATGTGTGCAGCAGCAGGTAGGGGCGTGCTGATGGTCTTCTGCAGCAGCTTGATGACATCACAGCACTGACTGCTGAGCAGCTGGACTCTCTGAAGGTCAGGAAGCACAAACGAACACTAATCTGATCAGAGGTCCTTATTTAGTAGGTTGGTCATCAGAGCTTCATCCTGAAGGAATGGATTCCTCTCCAGAGTCCAGACAACCAAACAGAATAATATTTATACAGTATAAATATAAAAAAAATAACAGATTTAATAACAACCAGTTATAATAGTTAATAAATAAATGTAATAATAAATGAAATCTATGAATGAATGAATATGAATAAATGAGTGAATGAATGAATGAATGAATGAATGAATGAATGAATGAATGGATAGAACTTTATTGTCTGACACCAAAAATTGATTACAGAAATTTGTCTTTCAACAGGCTCGACAATCATCATACCTCACACTCGCATAAAAACAATAAAACAGTTAAAAACCATGTAAAACCTACACACACAAAAAATAAATAAATAAATAAAAATAAATAAATAAATAAAATAAATAAAAACAGTCAAATCATTTCTGGGTTGTTGGAGTTCCTCGACTGTTAAGGGCTGTGATTGCTGTTGGAATGAATGATTTCTTATGTATTGGTTTTTTGTCCAGTGGGACTCTGTGTCTCCTGCCTGATGGGAGAAGGCTAAATGCAGGATTGAAGGGATGAGATGGTTCCTCTGTGATCAGGGGGGCTTTCCTGATCACAGAGCGCTCATACAGGTGGGACAGTGGTGTTTGTAATGAGCCAGTTATTTTGCTTGCTTGATTTGTGATCCGTGAGAGTTTGTTCTTTTGTTTACAGGTGAGAAAGTTGTACCAAGATGTGATGTTAAATGTTAAAATGGATTCTATAAGTGTCTGGTAGACCATGATTAAAATGTGTTTCCTGACATTAAAATCCCTTAGTTTCCTGAGAAGATGGAGGCGCTGAAGTGCTTTCTTGTATATTGAATCTGAGTGTATTTGGAAGGACAGGCGAGCGTCTATCTGGGTCCCCAAATATTTAAAACTCTCCACCTGTTCAACCTGCTCTCTCTGAATGACCAAAGGTTTAAGGAGCTCAGCTGTAGCTTCTGTTCTGTCTCTGCTCACACAGCACAGCTCCTTTGTCTTTAATATATTTAGGTCAAGTGATTTTTCACTGAAAGTTGTGACCAGGTCCTCCACTGCTAGCTGATACTGAGCTAGGGCCTCCATACTGTCCACCTGGGCCACCAGGGCCATGTCATCTGCATATTTTAAAAGACTCATTCTTTCCCTGTTACTAGTGATGTCATTAGTGTAGATAGAAAACAGAATTGGGGATAAAACACTGCCTTGTGGGAGCCCTATGTTTAAAACCAATTTCCTTGACATAAAACCGTTTAAAAACACCTGTTGTGGTCTGTCCTTTAAAAAGTTTCTTATCCATAAAATCAGAGTTGGGTGGATATTTAAGTTCAGCAGACAGTGCAGCAGAGTGTCAGGGTTTACAGTGTTTAAAGCAGAGAAGAAATCCATAAATAAAATCCTGGTGTGAGGTCGGGCAGAGTCCATACTCGTTACCACTGTATTCAGAAGAGTCAAGCTTGCATCCTCTACACCCCGTTTTGCCCTGTAGGCAAACTGGTGTGGATCCAGCTTCTCAGACAGCATGTGTGACATTAAATGACACACAACTCTCTCCATGCATTTACACAGCACTGATGTGAGGGCCACGGGCCTGAAGTCTTTAGGGTCTCTAGCACATAGTTTTTTGGGAATAGGGATGATTGATGATTCCTTCCACAGACTGGGAACCAGTGCTTTAAGTGGAAAAAAATAAGTGCCGGTACTCTCCTTATTAGTTCGGAGATATATATATATATATATATATATATATATATATATATATATATATATATATATATATATATATATATACACATATATACAGAGAGAGATATCTATAGTTTTATTGTTCAGAAATGACAAAAGAACAAAGCCAGTTCTAAATCAAATCCTCATGAAAGAAATTCAGATTCACTCAGTCATCAGTTTAGTCACTAATGGTTCCCAATGCATCCTCCCCTCATACCTGTAGACTCCATCACTGGATTCTATTTGTCTAAAAGACAATTCAAGAAAAGATACCTCTCTACCTGTCCTCTCTTCTACACCTGGACCATAATAAATGTCACAGGAGGTCTAGTGAAGAGATTCAGCTCATCATCTCCAACACCTCTACTGTCTTCAGCTCTGCAGCATTATGAGACTGGAACATTTACTAAACACCCTGAGATTTATTCTCTGACATCTATTACAACCTTTAAATCTAAACTTCATCAGGTTATTATGTATAATAACTAGGGATGCTCCGATCACCTTTTTTGCTGCCGATCACTGATACCAATCACATGGATTGACTGTAAATGTCACATTGTAGTGATGATGAGGGCTAATGGCTACTTGATCTGTAGAAAATGAACCATAAATCTCCTTCATTTGGATAAAAACAGGTTTTACTGACTTTTTCTAGGATGAAAAAATACAAAAACTTGAAGGCACCATGTAGACATCCATCCATCCATCATATAGAAATCTATTAGTTATAGATATATATTTACAATACCAATAGAAATCTATTATTTTTTATATATATTTAAATAATTAAACATATGTTCTTGTGCACAAGATCCCCATTAATTAGTTTGTGGTTGAAATAACGTTTTGAGAAAAATAGTTGTTTTTCTACTGCTGTTCAGACACAGAAAAGTCAGCTTTGTTTTTACCCTCTGGTCCATTTTGTGCCCAAAAAGAACGAACTTATAACTGACAATGATCTGATCAGTACTAAAGAGTCTACCTGCTGCTCTCTCAGCTCCTCCTCCCTCCACCTGTCTGATCCACTGCGCCATGGCACGCTGCTGCTCCTCTCCAGTTGCGTCATGACGCACAGCTTTCCTCTCCATGAGCGCGCGAGCTCTTTCCATCTCCGTATTTGATATTACATATCCGTAATTATTGTCTTTTAATACCAATTTGAAGAATTATCTCAGCTTCCTGACGCGGGGTGTTTCACAACCTGCTGCAGCAGCACCAGATCTGGAGCTGGAGGAGGGAACGGAGCTCTGTGAGTCAGCGGGACTCGTCTCCAGGACCGAGCTCTGAGCCAACTGGAGCGGTCCGTTCAGGGGACGGCGGGTCTCCGCTTTTCCTCTCTCATCCGGTGTTTCACCAAATTCTGTCACCCTCCTGGAGTCACTAAATACGGCTGACAGATGAGTTCTCTCATCCACCTGCGTTTCTCCTGCACCGCGCTCGCCCTCCGCACCTCCCGCCATGCGCTGCTCAATATGAGGCAACTACGGCCACCGGAAAAGCTCAAAATTATATTGATGTAACACCGAAAAAACTCCCGGTACGGACGGAACGCTGGAAATAAGTCCCGGTACGCTGAGGGGTGAAATTTAGAAGTCCCGGTACTGCGTACCGTTCCGTACCGCCCCACTTAAAGCACTGCTGGGAACACAAACAAAATCCAGAAGAAGCTGAAACAGTCTGGTGATGACTGCACCCAGCTGTGCAGCGCAGCCCTTAAGCACCCTGCCCCTGAGCCTGTCAGGGGCAGGGTTTTTTTAAATTCTATTTTATTTTAATATTATTATTATTATTTTATTTTTAAAGGGGCAGATATTAATAATTGTTTTTCTCTTCTTTCCGTTCCTTTTCATTCTTGGTTGTGCTTATATGCATGTTTTTGTTTTTTTGTTTTGTTTTTATGTTACTTGAATGAAATAAATTTGAAAAAAAAAAAAAACTTCATCAAGCTCTGACCTGCAGCTCTTGCAGAGGGGGGGTTTGCAGCCGAGTGTGAAGCAGCTGGGATGAGGGAGGTGCTACCCCAAGTGGAGGGTTTAAGTATCTCGGGGTCTTGTCCAAAAAACATCCCAGTGGTGCTGAAAAGTAGCACATAACAAAAAAAAAAAACCATATAAAACAAGACTGGTTTGATGTGGAGTTGTAGAATCATAAAAATAATAAAGAATAACTCACCGACTGTTACGTCCCCTGGTTTTGTCTCCCTCTGGTGGATGACCTTGGCTGCTATCTGTGGGCTGTTGTCCTTTCTTGCTGCTGCTGCTGCTGCTGTCACCTGTGACACGCCCACTCCTGATCGGCTGCAGCTAAAAGCATAAGATGCAAAAATAGAAAGACCACATAAACTGAACTATAAATGATTTCCTTTTGTTTCCTTATTTATTTTCATAAAATCTGTGATTTTAAGCACTGGAATTGTTAGATTAAAGGCAGAGCAATTCAAATTAATACACATATTGGTTGATACAGTATATTTTGCTATAGCTGTACATTAAAGCAAGAAATGACACAAAAGTTCATATAAATAAACCATTTTTATTGACCAGAATTATATGTATTATGTACAAAACAGGTCAGTGAAGATCAGCAGAAAAAGCCTAACTTTCTGACACGCGATTGGCTGCCGGAGGAGTGCTCTGCGACCCGACTGGAAGTCTACGTTCAAAGGTAAACCAATCAAAGGGCCCAAGTTCACGGGCGGACCAATCCGGACAGCGTAACGAACTGTAGACTCGACCACTGCGAGCCGCGAGCGGGGATAGCACGAAGAGAACTCGCATGGTAGGTGAGAGAAAAGAGAGCCCCAATATAAAGCGTTTGGTGTTTATATTCATATTGGGGAAACAATATGAGGTAACATTATGATGAATTATTTTTTGTAAGTGTTACATAAACATTTTTTATTAGAAGTTTGGTGTTTTGACTGTTGTAATTCCCTTCGTTTTCTTATAAAAAAGTCCACAGATTTGTCCGTTAAAGCAGCATGCTTAGTATTAAGGTGTCGTTTGAGGTGTGCTGGTTTCATAGACTCATTACTGAGTACTTCTCCACACACAACACACTGCGGTCTGGGTTGATCTTCTGCACCTTGCCAGAAAAATCCAAACTTTATGTAGGTTGGATCATATTTTCTTATTGATTTACGTGCTTTCTTGCTTGTCGGCGCCATATCGTGTTCCTCATCGTTGCTGCAGCTTGCCTTTGAGACGGATTCACGATGATCATCTTGGTTTTCTGTTGTTTTGTCCACATCAGGTCTCTGCGTAAAGCTACCACTTTTAAGCCTCGAGTCCAATGACTTTGATAATTTTTTTGCGTTTACCCCGCTTGCCATTTTGGCACCGATGGTTTTAGCTTAAAAGCTAATCTGTGATTAGCCCATTCAGCGTTAGAGATATTAGAGGGGACCTTCTGTCAAAAATGCTAATGAGCTGTCAAAATAAGCCCCGCCCCTCACGTGTCAAAAACCCGCCCCTGTCAAATTAAGCCCCGCCCACGTGTCAAAACCCCGCCCCTGTCAAATTAAGCCCCGCCCACCCACGTGCCAAAAACAAGTCCGCCCATCTGTCAAAAGAAGCCCCGCCCCCTCCCACGTGTCAAAATATGTCACAGCCCACCGGGAATACGTAACCGGAAATACGTCACCGGAAGCGGATGTTTGGACTCGGAAGGCATGATCACGTGATGGGGCTAGCAGCTAATGGTGAAGCTAACAGGTATCTGCCCATCTACTGCTCCTGATGGTGGATGTCATGTACTGCAAGCTAAATTGAAAAGCTAGCGAGTTACCAACGCTGAAACTAGCTTAAAGGTTTTTGCTATTAGACAGGGCATGCATTTCTAGCCTTAGTAATAATAATATAATCACAGTAAAATCTCTGTGCAGGACACATACAGGCGACAACATGTCAGAACATGCCCTGACATGAAATCCCTAGCCTGGCTGACCTGGGCACACCCCCCATGTAACAGGACACAGAGGCAACAACATGTCCAAATAAGGCCTAACATGAAGCCCCTCGTACATACCCTGACAATGAACCCCCCAAACATGCCCAGACATGATCCCCTCACCTGGTTGGCCCCTGCTTCCTATTGGATGGCTCAGCAAATTTGAATACACCGCCCCCACCCTTTTGTTCTACTCATACGGCTTGGCCAAATTCAGTCTGCCTTCCCACTTTTATCGCGAGGCCAGGCTGCATCAGGATCCACTGAAGACGCTCTAATTCTCTGACGCCGGGAACAAAGCTGCAGTATTCTGACTGGAACAGAAGAAGAAACCTTTCATTGCAAAGGGATAGCCTACTGGTGAGTAAAATTGTTCTTATTTCACATGAGGGTAGGGTAGGGTGTAAACGCCTCGTGATTGCAACTTTTCTATCTTCATTTCAGATCCGTCCGGCTGCCTTCAGGAAACTCTATGCAATCCAACATGGGAGACTTCACCAGGCAGACTACTCTAACTTCATACTGGGACTTCAACAGTCCGAGTCCGGCCTTTGCCGGGCCTTCATCCCCGGTGGGATTCGGATATGCCGACCCACCCTCCATCTCCTCTCTCTCGCCCTGTGGATCACCGCAGTCTCCGCTGTTCTCCCTCTCGGAGGTTCTACCAGTGGACTCCCTTCCCAACGGTTGGCTGGTGAGAGCAAGCAAGCCGGAAGCTGACGATAGAAGCAGCGAGCTGGTTCATCCGTATTTCAACTACTTTCAACCACCTACTCCGATACCTCGCCGCACACAGACCCTCCCACGTAGACTGGCACCGTTACCCATGCCCGAGCTCCAGGATGAGGGTGATGACTCAGCTCCACAACCCAATAGCGTGTATCTGGATCACGCCGATGGTGCCTCAAAGGATCCTGGAACTGTGTCTCATGATGAATGGGAGGGTCCTCAACCAAATCTTGATTGTAACGTCCAGGATGAAGTGGATGGTTGGCTGTCTTCTAGGCTCATCAAGGCTGTGAAAACAGCTCTGCTTCATTTATTCAACATAACATGCTTGAATCCTCAAAAGGCCAACTGCTACGGCTGTCAGGTCAGTCATCCTAGTCAGTTGCAGCACCAGTTGCCTGGAAGTGATAGGGGAGGACTATTACCACAACCACTATGCATCAATCATCCGGTAACTTCTTATGCCGCAACTCATTCCAGCTATTCAAGCTCTGCTGGCAAACCGGGGGATACAGGCTGATGACCTCAAAGTGAAGACCGTCGCTGAAACCGTTCTACACGAATTGAAGTGCATGCAAGGGTTCCGCAGCTCAATTCATGATATGTATGATGAGATGGATAGTGAGGCCCATCTAGATGAACTTGAGACTGTTTCCCGACGCTACGGCTTAGAGGAGTGATTTAGATTAGTGTCACCTGTTTTATTTCCATTTGTAAAACTTGTGTTTGTTGTGTTCTCTGATTTGAAAATATTTTCACTTTAAACAATAAATGAAAAAAAAAAAAAAATCGTCTCCTCTATCTGATTATCAAGTGTAGATTGCATAAATTACTTTACACGTAGTCACGTATCATCATTTATAAGAGAATGGAAAGTCAGCGGGTAATGCATGGGGCTTATTACAACCCTGCACATCCTGGAAGTTATGGAGGAGTTGATAGATTGCGAAGGGGGTTACAGGATAGAGAAGGAGTTGTGATTGGTGCTGAGAAAGTGAAAGACTTTTTATCTGGAGAAGATGCTTACACACTTCATAAACCTGCAAGGGTGAAATTCCCAAGGAACCGGGTTTTTGTTTCCGGACCGTTGAAACAGTTTCAGGCTGACTTATGCGATATGCATGCCTTGGTGGGGGCTAATGATGGTTTCAAATTCTTGCTGACAGTTATCGATGTGTTTTCCAAAACCGCATATGTGCGGGCTTTAAAGAACAAGACTGGGAGTGAGGTGGTTAGGGCTTTTGAATCAATTTTTAAAGAGAGTCAGATTCCCCGAAAGCTGCAGACGGATGCTGGCAAAGAATTTTATAATACGAAGTTTAAGACGTTAATGGCTAAATATGGTATTGTTCACTTTAGTACCGCTAGTGATCTGAAAGCGTCTGTTGTAGAGAGGTTTAATCGCACTTTGAAAGGGAGAATGTGGAGATATTTCACAGCCAATAACACCCACCGATACATTGATGTTCTTCAAAAACTTGTGGAAAGTTACAACCACAGCTTCCATTCAAGCATTAAGATGAGCCCTATGCAGGTGACATCGGAGAACACATTGCAAGTACTACACAACCTCTATGGGGATACCTCTGCAAAAGAATCTAGCATGACAAAAATGAAGTTTAAGAAGGGAGATCTAGTTAGAATCTCAAAGCTGCGTGGCGTGTTTGATAAGAAATATGAGAAGAGCTTCACTGATGAGCTGTTTGCAGTCGATCGCTGCATACATCGTTACCCGCCTGTGTACAAACTGATAGATTATGATCGAGAGCCTATAGAGGGTTCTTTTTATGAAACAAAGGTACAGAAAGTGAAAGTTGGGAGTGAAAAAATATATCATGTGGATAAGATTTTAAAGCGGCGGAGAGTCAATGGGGAGGAACAGGTTTTTGTAAGATGGAGGAACTGGCCTGACAAATTCAACAGTTGGATCAGAGCCTCGGATGTTCAGAACATAAAATAATTATAACACCATCCTCCCATGTTGAATGACCAGGTGATGTCACAACAGCCCTATAAAGCCTGGCTCTACTGACTGATCCGTAACAGTGTGCTATTCACACCACAGCCATCAGATAACTTTTCTGTTACACTCATGATGGGTGATGAGGGCTTCTACGTGACTCTTCCCTCCAATGCCAGCGGGCATGTATTTAAAAATAACACGAGTTCGGATTACACTACAGACTTGGCAAAAGCTATCGAGTTGAGTGGCGACTGGGTCGTTGGTTTATGTGAGATTGTGTATCCCCACACATGGTACAATCTGCCGGACCTAAATTCATATTTTCAGTTAAAGAACACTGTATATGAAGAGGATGGTGGAGATGGACCCGAGCGCAATGTGGAGTACAGTGTAAAGTTCTGCAGAGGGGGGTATTTTGAGAAACCTCAAGACCTTTCCGATGTTATAGTTCCAGCTCTCAAGAAATATAATCGGAGCATTGATCTGTCATATAATAACATTTCCAAGAAGTTCGAGTTTAAAGGGGATGGCCAGCATAAAATTCTAACATCTCCACCTCTGGCCTACATACTTGGACTGAACGCTGGTGAGTGGTGGACCATCTCTAACAGATCGGCACCACACCCCTCAGATTTTGGCACAGGTGTATATAATCTGTTTGTCTACACTGACATCATTCAGTTTCAGACCGTTGGTGATAGCTACTCGCCTCTGCTAGGTGTGGTGAGCGTGAAGGGTAAATTTGGTGACATCATAGGAATAAGATATAACACAATTCATTACGTTCCGATTTCCAAAAGCTACATTAAAACCATCTACATACAGATTAAATCTGATCGGAACAGGTGCGTGGACTTTGTGTACGGAAAGACGATTGTGAAGCTCCACTTTAAACCAGTTACAGTTTCTGGGGAAAGGGGGAGATGGCGTACCTAACACATACAGAAGAACCAACTCACTTTGTGCAATATTATGTGAACCAGACAGGCGGGGAACTACCAGGCTTCTCTGGTCAGGCCGTCATGTATGGGCGCGGCTTTGGTTCCGTCTTTGCTCGGCTCTTCCGCTTCATATCACCCTTTGTTAAGAAAGGAGTTTCACTCGTTAAACCGCATCTTAAAGCTGCAGCAACAAATATAGCTTCCGATGTAATCAGTAAGGCTGTCAACAAAATCACCTCCCAGAATTCCGATCCTCAGGAGGGTTCCGGAATTATGATATTATCACGACGAGCAAGAAAGAGGCAGCCGGGTGAGCACGTGTGGACAGCTAGAAAACAACCCAGAACAAGGAAAAAGAGGGCACTCGGTTTCAGTAGGCAGAGGGGAAGGAAGTCGGACAGCGGCTCTGACATATTTTAACCAAATTGAAGAATGCCTCTTTTACACGCAAAATCCGCTGAATGCACGCTAGGGGAACTTGACCTGTTTTCAGCTCCTATGACTCAGCTATCAATAGAGGAGAAGATATATACAGAAATTTCCCCCCTCTCAGCCATTACAGATGGTGGGCCTATAGAAATTCTTTTTACCTGGGGGTGGTGAGGCCTACACGGATTTAAATGACATGCTGGTCCATCTTAGACTAAAAATTACTAATGCTGATGGCTCTCCAATTGCACGGGATGCTGAGGTGGGACTAATTAACTACCCGCTGAACACAATTTTCTCTCAATGTGATGTAACCCTGGGCGACCGACTAATCTCGCAATCCAGTGCAACCCATCCATACAGGGCGATGATTGAGACATTACTAAATTACTCTGCCCAGTCTCTCAAAAGTCAATTTAGCTCAGGACTGTTTTATAAAGATACATCTGGTGAGATGGACTCTATAGACACCAGTGATGGTCCAAACGATGGATTAAATCAACGGGCCTTGTTTACAGCCCAATCAAGAGAGGTGCATCTGCTAGGACCGCTTCATGCAGATATCTTATTCTGTGAAAGACTGCTCTTGAATTCTGTCGATATAAGAATTAAGCTAACTCGGGCGAGCGATGCTTTTTGCCTCATGGGCACTGCCAATTCTACATTCAAACTATGGATTTTAGGAGCTGCTCTCTTTGTAAAAAAAGTGACTGTTTCTCCAGCGGTTCGTCTTGGTCATGAAACAGCGCTATTAAAGGGGAATGCTCTTTATCCAGTGTCTCGAGTGAATGTAAAAACATACTCCATCCCTGAACACTCTCGGATATGCAGCCAAGAGAATCTCTTCCTCGGTGTGACCCCTAAACAGGTGGTTATTACCATGGTAAACCATCAAGCTTTTACAGGAGCTCGTGATCTGAATCCGTTCTGTTTTAAGCATTATGACATGGAATACCTAGCATTATGCAAAGATGGCAGACAGATTCCTG
>SSNR01000190.1:43241-62841 GCA_006937965.1 Callopanchax toddi
TGCACTGGATTGCGAGATTAGTCGGTCGCCCAGGGTTACATCACATTGAGAGAAAATTGTGTTCAGCGGGTAGTTAATTAGTCCCACCTCAGCATCCCGTGCAATTGGAGAGCCATCAGCATTAGTAATTTTTAGTCTAAGATGGACCAGCATGTCATTTAAATCCGTGTAGGCCTCACCACCCCCAGGTAAAAAGAATTCTATAGGCCCACCATCTGTAATGGCTGAGAGGGGGGAAATTTCTGTATATATCTTCTCCTCTATTGATAGCTGAGTCATAGGAGCTGAAAACAGGTCAAGTTCCCCTAGCGTGCATTCAGCGGATTTTGCGTGTAAAAGAGGCATTCTTCAATTTGGTTAAAATATGTCAGAGCCGCTGTCCGACTTCCTTCCCCTTTGCCTACTGAAACCGAGTGCCCTCTTTTTCCTTGTTCTGGCTTGTTTTCTAGCTGTCCACACGCGCTCACCCGGCGGCCTCTTTCTTGCTCGTCGTGATAATATCATAATTCCGGAACCCTCCTGAGGATCGGAATTCTGGGAGGTGATTTTGNAAATATAGCTTCCGATGTAATCAGTAAGGCTGTCAACAAAATCACCTCCCAGAATTCCGATCCTCAGGAGGGTTCCGGAATTATGATATTATCACGACGAGCAAGAAAGAGGCCGCCGGGTGAGCGCGTGTGGACAGCTAGAAAACAAGCCAGAACAAGGAAAAAGAGGGCACTCGGTTTCAGTAGGCAAAGGGGAAGGAAGTCGGACAGCGGCTCTGACATATTTTAACCAAATTGAAGAATGCCTCTTTTACACGCAAAATCCGCTGAATGCACGCTAGGGGAACTTGACCTGTTTTCAGCTCCTATGACTCAGCTATCAATAGAGGAGAAGATATATACAGAAATTTCCCCCCTCTCAGCCATTACAGATGGTGGGCCTATAGAATTCTTTTTACCTGGGGGTGGTGAGGCCTACACGGATTTAAATGACATGCTGGTCCATCTTAGACTAAAAATTACTAATGCTGATGGCTCTCCAATCGCACGGGATGCTGAGGTGGGACTAATTAACTACCCGCTGAACACAATTTTCTCTCAATGTGATGTAACCCTGGGCGACCGACTAATCTCGCAATCCAGTGCAACCCATCCATACAGGGCGATGATTGAGACATTACTAAATTACTCTGCCCAGTCTCTCAAAAGTCAATTTAGCTCAGGACTGTTTTATAAAGATACATCTGGTGAGATGGACTCTATAGACACCAGTGATGGTCCAAACGACGGATTAAATCAACGGGCCTTGTTTACAGCCCAATCAAGAGAGGTGCATCTGCTAGGACCGCTTCATGCAGATATCTTATTCTGTGAAAGACTGCTCTTGAATTCTGTCGATATAAGAATTAAGTTAACTCGGGCAAGCGATGCTTTCTGCCTCATGGGCACTGCCAATTCTACATTCAAACTATGGATTTTAGGAGCTGCTCTCTTTGTAAAAAAAGTGACTGTTTCTCCAGCGGTTCGTCTTGGACATGAAACAGCTCTATTAAAGGGGAATGCTCTTTATCCAGTGTCTCGAGTGAATGTAAAAACATACTCCATCCCTGAACACTCTCGGATATGCAGCCAAGAGAATCTCTTCCTCGGTGTGACCCCTAAACAGGTGGTTATTACCATGGTAAACCATCAAGCTTTTACAGGAGCTCGTGATCTGAATCCGTTCTGTTTTAAGCATTATGACATGGAATACCTAGCATTATGCAAAGATGGCAGACAGATTCCTGCAAAGGCTTTTCAGCTGAACTTTAACCAGGGTAATTCCGTAAGAGAATATTACAGCCTGTTTACATCAACAGGGAGGCATTTAAAATGCCTTCCTCTAAGCATAACCAGGGACGATTTTAATGAAGGATACGCGTTATTTGCTTTTAGTCTCGATCCATGTGCGGAGACTGAAGCATTATCACCTGTCCAGAGGGGAAACATTAGGCTTGAAATGAGGTTTAGAACCCCACTACCTCACACCACTACGCTTATTGTCTATGCCTGTTATGATTCCATTCTGGAGATAGACTCGAAAAGACGGGTCTTAGTCGATTATTATTAGCTCATAAATATGAATAATCACGAAATTCAGACTGTGCTTGGGCACCTGCTTGGAGGGACATTTTGTGGTGTATTTGCAAGTGACCAGCTGGAGCTGATGACACACTCCTTTCCGCGACCGGCCTATTTTATCGTAAATACCCATCCGTCTCACATGCCTGGGGAGCATTGGTTGGCCCTGACGCTAGAAGAGGACGGGAAAGCAACATTTTTTTACTCCTATGGTTACGCCCCAGATTATGGTTACTACCCATCATCCATTTGCGATTTTGTGAAAGAACGATCCAACATGATAATGTATCATGACCAACAATTTCAGAGTTACCAGTCATCTGTGTGTGGTCATCACTGTATTTTTTATCTGTGTCATAGAGCATGTGGTTTTTTGATGAGGCAGGTTCTATCAAAATATAGTGGGGATGTTGAATTGAATGATGCGATGGTGTATAACTTTGTTGAGAAATATCAGAAATGTTTTGTGAGGCATAAAACTGCTTTCTTTACGCATAGAGCCTGTTCTCTGGAGATGTTTAAAGATTGCTACAGGTTTTGAAATGTTATGATGTCTGAGTTTTCATCAGGATATGTGGTGAATTAAAAAAAAAAACTGTTCATGTAAAATAACTCAAATAAACATTTTTATTGAAGAAAGAATCAGATTACATGTTGTAAACCTTCACACTAAGAGGGAAATGTGAGCCATTTGGGGGGCTGCGTTGCCCTCCGTAGAGTCTTTTTACCGAAAGTCTCTTCAGCTCTGGCCCATATAGGGGATAGCAAGATTGCCTTTCTTCGTTTTCTGCGCACTGGTCCACCCTTCTCTGGCCAGACTGGTGATAATTTCACAAAATTTCTTTTACTCTTTGAACTCTTGGTGGGTCTTTCATCAGCAATATTCTCAGCATCTGATTTAGAAATGGTAATGACAGGAGGGTCAGTACCCACTGATATTCCATTGTCTCGTTCGCTGATGATTTCGCTATCCTTTATTGGGTTCTCACTCACGTGATCTCTCTGGAGAGCTAGAGTAATACGGGGCTCTTCATTCTGACCCTGTTTAAGCAGGGTTAAATGTCTCTGAAGTAAAGCGTGGTATTTCTTAATTTTATCAAACGCTGTCCCCCCGGGGTCTTCTAATAAGGTGCGCATATCGGCATCTGTGTCATCTTGAGCTTTCTGACGTATGGATATATGGTTATCCTGTTGCTGCATCAGACGCTTTAACTGATGAGGTGATACATTTTCTGTGATGTTTTGAGTGGCATTCTTCTATCTCCTAATTAAACCAGTAACCAGTTCTCCAAGAAGCGGTATTACAGATGTTATTAGGGGGAGAATCCCTCCAGTCTGGGTTATCAAAGCGTTCTGTTTACACTTTAACCCCACCTTCTTGTTAGCCAACAGTCTAAGGAATTTTTTATGTTTCCTGAGTCTGTTGTATTGAGATGATGAGAGCTTAATGTTACCCTTTAGCACGTTTAAAGAAATCTCACAAAGAGTTTGTAGAAAGTCAGGTGAGCAATGAGCCAGAATATCTTTGCGCTTCCGTGGTGTGGAGTGAAAAAGCGCTCCCAGTAGAGGCGCATTTCTCTTTATACGTGCCGACATAACGATTACTTGTTCTTAGCAATGTAGACAGCGGGCCACTGACCTGGGAGTACACCTGTCCGAAGTCTGTACTGTTCTGGGCATGATGGTGTAAGATCCACGCATAAATAACCATGAGGCTGGCTTGTGGCATCTTCAAAACTCTCCAGGAAAAAGGCTTTTTGAGATGGAAAAATTTGTCTTGATAAAATTCCAATCTGCAGTCTATCTCTGGGGTTTTTGAATAATACCATGTAGTTGCTGTTCAGACTTATGGTCCTGCTGTGCTTTCCTTGATGGAAGAGGTTCTGGGTTAGCATCATAACGCTCATATTTCTATGATGTCTATATTGAGTGAATATCTTGGCAACCTCGAGGTGCTCGGTAGCTTGCACCATAACATCATCCAGGATAATTAAATGGGTCTTTTCAGGTGGGAATAAAATGTCATCATCAAAGGAATGAGGCAATGCGTCAACAAATTTTATTTCTTTATTCTTCTTCTGCAGTTCACGATACATTGGTTGAAAGGAAGTGTAGATCCAAACAATATTTTCTGGTGCAAAATCCATCACATGCATACAGTTTTCCAAAACATTTTTTACAAAAAAAGTCTTTCCACTTCCACTTGGTCCTACCACTAAGCATGAGAAGGGGCTCTTAAATCTTGGGTCAAAGTGAATTTCTTCAAGTTCACACTGGTTCTGCATTCTCAATACCCAAACGGAAATGTGGTCCCGTCAGGAAACAGCCTTCGCTTGTCATACACGACCCTAAACGTCTTTTTAAATGTCTGATTCCTCAGGTGGAATCCGTTTTTATCTCGTTTGATAGAATGCTGGGGGGCTTCAAGCACACCCCCCCTCTCACCTGACAGGTACCCCTCCACAAGGTGCGTCATTGTCTGAAAGTTCACCCTTTCACACAATCCAGAGTCTTTTCAGCTTTGCGCTTTCTACCACCACCACGAGGATCTTGAATTGTCTGAACAATGAATTCTAAATGCTCGGTAGAAGCTATTTCAGCATTGGACTGTACCAGGTTATCTAAAAATGTTTCAAACTCCCGTATGATATTTCCACCCTCATCGTCAACTCTAAATGTCACATGGTGTTGATTGGCGCTGCCAGGGACATTCAGCTCTATCTGAACAATATCATTCCTGTCAACCATGGCAGAGACTCTATCAGACAACCCTCTGAGTGTGTTCATTACATCTGTATGGAAATCTGCCAAGCTGGGGCGAGGGTTTTGGGGTAAGACTAATGTTTGTCTTATTTCATGATTATTAAAATTAGCCCGCTCTATGATACGGGGTTGGCTGTCACGACTGGGCTGCTCTAATAGTACATTTTGACCCCCGGTCTGAAGGGAAGCAGAAGTGGGCTCATTCTGGTGTATGGCTCTGAAAGTGCATCCGGCACGTGTTGAGATAGATTATCACTATCTATTTCTGATGGATCCACCTGCTGATGTAAGGGGTGACTGGGTATTTGATTAGCATGATTTTGTGGGTGCAATACAGATTCTGGAGGTTCTTCTGACACTTCTCTCTGCTGCCTGACTGGTGGGGTAGTTTGCAAATGAATGGGTGTTGAGAACAACTCATTTAACAGTGTTAAAGCATCTTCAATCCGCTGAAGAATCACATTTTCAGGGGTCCTAACTGGTGTAAGCTGCTCTGCAGTTTCACTTGCCAAACCTGACTGCTGAACCAAAGATTGAGATGTAACTAAGCCAGCCAGACAAGCTACAGCTTCACGAAGAGTTTCAAGCACGGACTGAGACACCTCTGGTGAAGGATTTTCAATACCGCATTGTAAAGGTGTTGAGGACAGCTCATTTAACAGTGTTAAAGCATCATCAATTCGCTGAAGAATCACATTTTCAGGGGTCCTAACTGGTGTAAGCTGCTCTGCAGTTTCACTTGCTGAACCTGACTGGTGAACCAGAGATTGAGATGTAACTAAGCCAGCCAGACAAGCTACAGCTTCACGAAGAGTTTCAAGAGCGGTCTTACATTGAGACATGATTAATCAGTCATTGGTAACAGAGATCCTACTGAAGCCGACTTGTGGATCATGTGCTGGTGCTGCTCCGTGGAGGCGATGTCCAGTGGGTTGACCTCTCTCATATGTTCACTCCCACGCTTTGCATCACAGCTCACCAGAGGTTCTCTGGGATATAGAAATGCACCAAATGAGTATGAAACACTCATATTCCAATAACTCTCATAATTCTACTCCCTCGTGTGAAATAAGAACAATTTTACTCACCAGTACTTTGCAATAAAAGGTTTCTTCTTCAGTTCCAGTCAGAATACTGAAGCCCAGAGGTTCTCTAGGATATAGAAATGCACCAAATGAGTATGAAACACTCATATTCCAATGACTCTCTATAATTCTACAATATGTTAGAAAGTATCATACCAGGTTGTTATCCAAGGAGATAGTCAGTACACGCACAGTTATTTGACCTGACAGAGAGGCCAAGGAGAGTTTCCTGAAGGCAGCCGGACGGATCTGAAATGAAGATAGAAAAGTTGCAATCACGATGCGTTTACACCCTACCCTACCCTCATGTGAAATAAGAACAATTTTACTCACCAGTACCCCTTTGCAATGAAAGGTTTCTTCTTCTGTTCCAGTCAGAATACTGCAGCTTTGTTCCCGGCGTCAGAGAATTAGAGCGTCTTCAGTGGATCCTGATGCAGCCTGGCCTCGCGATAAAAGTGGGAATGACGACTGATTTCTCCCCTGCCTTATATAAGAGTAGAAGGATGGGGGCGGTGTATTCAAATTTGCTGAGCCATCCAATAGGAAGCAGGGGCCAACCAGGTGAGGGGATCATGTCTGGGCATGTTTGGGGGGTTCATTGTCAGGGTATGTACGAGGGGCTTCATGTTAGGCCTTATTTGGACATGTTGTTGCCTCTGTGTCCTGTTACATGGGGGGTGTGCCCAGGTCAGCCAGGCTAGGGATTTCATGTCAGGGCATGTTCTGACATGTTGTCGCCTGTATGTGTCCTGCACAGAGATTTTACTGTGATTATATTATTATTACTAAGGCTAGAAATGCATGCCCTGTCTAATAGCAAAAACCTTTAAGCTAGTTTCAGCGTTGGTAACTCGCTAGCTTTTCAATTTAGCTTGCAGTACATGACATCCACCATCAGGAGCAGTAGATGGGCAGATACCTGTTAGCTTCACCATTAGCTGCTAGCCCCATCACGTGATCATGCCTTCCGAGTCCAAACATCCGCTTCCGGTGACGTATTTCCGGTTACGTATTCCCGGTGGGCTGTGACATATTTTGACACGTGGGAGGGGGCGGGTCTTCTTTTGACAGATGGGCGGGCTTATTTTTGACACGTGGGTGGGCGGGGCTTAATTTGACAGGGGCGGGGTTTTGACACGTGGGTGGGCGGGGTTTATTTTGACATGGGGGTTGACACGTGGGGGCGGGGCTTATTTTGACAGCTCATTAGCATTTTTGACAGAAGGTCCCCTCTAATATCTCTAGCGTTCAAACAGAAGTACGTCATGACGTAGCACATCATAAATAAATATATCTTAATAAAAATACTTTAATAATGTTGAAAATATACCCAAATTCGGCCACCTCTCGGTACAAACGCTTAATTCAATTTTTTTTTCACTATTTTAGTCACCAATATTTAATTTAAAAAAAAGGGTCCGGTCCTCCGCGTACCACCAGGGGGTGCTGGCGTGCCACCAGTGGTACGCGTACCACAGTTTGAGAATGACTGTTTTAGAAAATTATGGATTTTTTTCAATAGCTTCCAGGTCGTGTTATCAAGAGACTCAAAAGTCAGCTCCTGTTCCTAAACTGGACTAATCAGACACAGCAGTTTAGAACATATTTCATATTGTTCTTAATATTTTTATTTTTTATTCCTTATTGTGTGTTTCAGAAATGTTTCTGCTGACGGTCACTGAAGGACATCCTCCTGTGACTGGACTCTGACAGGGTGGCTGAGAAGCTCCTTCTGTAGAACGATGAGGTCAAATACAATCATCAAAACACTTAGAATGGATCAGATATGATCAGGTTCAACTTTAAGTTCAAAGAGTCTAAAGGTTTTGAATACAACTTGATGCTCAGAAAATATTTCTATTAGAATTCATCAGAATTAGTAGAATAAATATTAGAATGAGGTATTATATACAAACAGCTGTTTTCTTCCAGCCTTAACATATACGATAACTGTCTTTTATAGGATGATGTCACTCATTTTCTGAAACCTGACCTGGTTCTTGGTGAGTACAGTCTAGAATACAGGATTAAACTCCTGTTATAGACTAAAGATACCAGTACTGTGATCATCTGATCATTATTACAGTATTACATTTCACATGCTGATGATCAAACGGGTGCTGGACTGTGTTCACCAGGACGTCTGGTTCACCTCCATAGACCTGAAGGACGCATATTTTCATGTCCCAATCATTCCCAAGCACAGACAGTTTCTGCCTTTCTCATTCCAAGGGACCCAGCAGTTTTCAGTACAACCGACTTCCGTTCGGTTACTCCCTGGCTCCATGCACGTTTTTCCAAATGTGTGGAGACGGCCCTGCAGCCACTGCGCACATCTGGGATGAGAACCCTCTTTTACCTGGACGATCTGTTTTTGCTGACCGTTCCAGAGAGGAGGTGGAGACACAAACACAATCCCTCGTTTCTCACCTGTCACAGCTGGTTTTCTCCATAAACTGGGAAAAAAAGCTCTCCCCTCCCATCTCAGACAATCGTCTATTTGGGAGTGGAGCTGGATTCGCCCCTCATGAGAGCACGACTGTCTCAGCCGAGGGTGAAGGATCTGACAGCTTTGCTCCGGCGCGTCACTCCTCACAAAATAGTGACCGCTTTTGCAATTATGCAAATGCTAAGAACGATGTCAGCAGCGCATGTGGTGGTCCCTCTGGGCCTTCTTCACATGAGGCGTCTGCAGAGGTGGTTTTTCTCACCTGCACCTGGACCCTGTGCATCACAAGCGCAGATTGATCTCATTCCCCCCTTCGGTGGAACTGGATCTGAGGCGCTGATGGGACACCCCCACCCCCCGCTGTTATCAGCAGGGGTTCCTCTCGGCAAGTCCCCGCTTTTCCTGTGTCGGTGTTCACCAACACCTCCCTTTCGGGTTTGGGGGGCACATGCCTGAGGTAGTGGGGGGCGGTGGCCGCCCCACACGTCCCTGCACATAAATGTTCTGGAACTCCTCACAGTCTTGTAGTGTCAACCAAAGCATTTAAGAAATGGCAAAACAAATCTTCATTTCAAAATGTTTCAAAAAACAAAAAGTGCAGTACCTTTCCTGTGTTACAGGGTTAATGTGCTTTGGAATTTGGATGTTTTGTTCAAAGATCTTTCTGTCGGTTTCTGACAGTGGTTCCTCTCTTTTGCGGTTCACATTTTGCAGCCTCCCGCGACCCGGACCCGGATAAGCGGAAGAAGACGAGACGATTTTGCAGCCTTGTACTTTCGCGAAATGTTTTGTGCAACTTTGCATGCTTTTTGCATGTAACTTTTTTTTACAGCGCAGTGTTCATGCGTCCTGACAATCTTCTCCATGGAGCGGAGCGCAGTGCGTCCTGACTCCCTTTTGCGCGCTGACCAAGAGTCTGGATGAGTAGCGCCCTTATGCTCCCTTCCCTTTATGAGCTTCTTTTCTACAGCAAGGTGGGAATGAAAATCTACACTTCCATAAGTAGAAATGATGCTTTTAACTGATTGACAGACTGCAGAATCAGAACCATGGAGCAGCATGGTGTCTCCAAACGGTGCGCTCTGCGCTCCTCTCTTTTTCCTCTTTCTCTCTCTCTCTCTGTGTGTGTCCGACCTGAAATAATTAACGTGTTTGACCCGACGGCTCGGGCTGAAATTGAGACCTCTAGTGATAAACACAGAGCAGCTCTCAGATCACTTCTCTCAGCATCAGCTGTGTGTTAATGTTTTTTTTTTACCGCAACGAGGTGTCCGTCAGACGCGATCAGAAACATCAATGAAGTTATTTATTCCGCCGTTCTGATGATCAGGTTGTGTTTAAACGAGATCAGTGTTAAAATGTTAATGCCTGTCTGAAAGAAGTGTATAAAGTTTGTAGTGAGGGGTTTTACAGGCTTAAAATTTCTGGAATAATTGTAAAAATATAAAACTGATACTTGGCGGATTTCACCGCAATTGCGGGTTATTTTTAGAACGTATAACTCCCAGAATAAATGAGGAATCACTGTATGTACACATATCTGCTTAAACAAAAGTGACATTTACAAATACACTTACTTTCAATTACATTTTTGGGCCCACCCATTTTTTATTAGGCCCGGCCGAAAATCTATTTCTGGCTACGCTACTGGCCACAATATATTTATAGCTACAGTATACTTTGTTCGAACAATGTTAAAAGGCTTTAAAAAATTTTAAGCTAATTTGTTTTTCAAATGATTAGAGCAGCTTTAACCATCCTATAGTTAATAAAATAAACTCAGCCAGGTTAATTTTATAATTGCTTAAGTTCACACTCCTTAAGTAAACAATATATTGTTTGACTTCATTTTCAAATATACAAAACAACGGTTTCTGATTAGTATAACGACATCTATGAATATGCCATTTTGCTAAGTAGAATAAAAGATTAATGATATAGAAGTGATTATTTTCTTTAGGTGGAGAGTTAGTGAAGCCAAACAATACATGTTCAAAGTAAAAGCAAAAATTTGGTTTAATAGTTTTAGAGATTAAATCGCAAATATCAACCCATAATTTAGAAGAGAGAGAGCAAGACCAAAAAAGATGACAAATATCTTCAGAGGGATCACCACAGAAAGAGCAATTTATATATTAGATATTAGGATGGAAACGCTGCAAAAACATTTTGGATGGGTAAAATCTATGAATCATTTTAAACAAAATTTCTTTTACTTTATTGTTCAACATATATTTGGCTGACAGAGACCAGATTTTCTTCCATCTTATGGTCATTAACAAAGTTGTTCCAGTAAGGTACCACATATGGTATTAATGCAACATTCTTTTGAAATAAAGAGCGTATACGTCCCTTGTTACTGCGTGTCGATGAAAAACATGAACAACTTCAGTTTTGGTTAAACCAATAGATACGAGTGTTGAATTTTGTCTGGATGTACTTTGAAATAACATTATCACGATCAAACCAAGTGGGATAAAAATAAAGATTTGTTTTTAAAAGTGATGTCTTTGTTGTTCCATAAGTACTATCTATGAGGGGGGAAATTATGTTTGTAGATTAATGACAGAGAGAAGCATTTGTTTATGAAAGTGAGAGAGTTTCAGAGGGATTTTTTAAATTTTATAATTACAAAGTAAAAGAAAATGTAGACCTAATTTTGAAAAGATAAAATTGGGTATGAAATTCCAGATTGAGGATGAGTTTTTCATAAATTGCCTGAGCCAATTTATTTTGAATGTATTATTTAATGTATGAAAGTCAAAGAAATTGAAGCCACACGGGAGTACCATCCAGGCTGCCACTGCCACAAATTGATCCTGCTCTCTCTTCATTTCCCCAGTGGAGCTATGGTGACTTTGGGCTGGTCCGGACTGGGATCTGAGCGGTTTGTTTTTCGGACAAACCCGCTGGTGGACGCCCTGCCGTCTCATTCAGCGCAAGCTGTATGTGTGATTGTAGCAACAAAAATAAAACTCAGACAGGCGGAGCAACGGATCGGATCTTCGGCTGGCCACGTACCTATGTGTTAGCTCCCCTTTGGAACTATTAAGGTGGCGGTTCAACCGAGCCATAACTTGGTGTGTATGTGTGACGGTGCATTGTTTTACCATATTTCCTTTTGTGTTAATAAAATGTATTTTTATTTATAGAATCATGTCTCCGCTTGCCTTTGGTTGAACCCGGATGAGACGAACTAGTGAGGAGTCTCTCCTGTGGAGGGCTGCAGTTACTCGCAGTGCCGGGCGCGTCGCTCGTGAGTTTCGTTTCGTAAAGCTGCCCCAGGATCCTTTAAGGGTCAGAGTTCATGAGCCTAGCAGCCTAGAGGAAAAGGCTGTTTCTCTGGGTACGCGTCTGCTGGAGGGAAGGAGGGTGAAGAGTTTCAGCAGAACAGTAGTATCCTACCTTGACACATCCTAATTAAACCTGTTTGAAAAGAGAAACTTACAAAACATCTGGATCTGTTTCTGAAAGAATGACCTGAAGGAACTTACATGTTTAGAGAAAACACCAACATAGTTTGAGCACATTTTTCTAATTTAACTTCCCTTTGATGTTGACTTTGGCTTGTCTGAAACAATTTTTGTGTATTTGTCTTTGTTGAGCACTGACTTGTTTTAAATACTTGACACAAAGCAGTTTGATACTCCCTCAGACAGGCAGTAGATGGCAGGATCGCATCACTTCTTAAAATCATCTCACCACTGAACTGCCTGTTTATGCTGGATGTTGGATATCACGAGTGTTCAAACTGTTGTAAATCAAGCATTAGGACACTATGATATTATTAGACTTTGGACATTGTACTTGAGCCCAATCATGGCTGCCAAAGGGAAACTTTTAGAATAATTGTTAAAACAACTGATTATATATACGTACGTTTTAGAGTTTGGATTTCAAAAACCCAGAACCCATATGTGGCAATCAAAGTTGAGTTTATTCCATTTATGTGTCAATTCCCTGAAAGGGAGGAATGTTGCTTTATCAGCCATAGATATCCCTTTCAACAAAGGAATGTCATCGCTGTTTACTTACATTGTCTCATATGAGCAAGGCACTTTTTTGATGAGTCTCATCCGGTTTACTTCTAAGAGTATGTTTTTACTCTCTCATATACAAACATTGATGCTTCCCAGTGAACTAGACACATGGATTCTCCTTGAAGTTGCTGGCAGACTTCATTGCCATAACAGTAAAACCTCCAGCACTTATTGCAGCCAAGAACGTTTTACTGAGATATGCAAAACTCTTTCAAAGGCTCACGTGGAAAGAGAATCTGGGATTGTCAGGAGGATTGGCCGAGGTTTTACTGACCATTCTGCGCCACTCTGAGCCTGTTTATCCAGACAGCAAAGCTGCTGGAATCCTGGCTGATTTATGAGATGGATGAACCGGTTTGAAACAGTTAGATGTTTGATAGAGTTTTGGGGGCATGAGATTTGTCTTGTAAGTCAGGGAAAACAGCGTTCTGCACACACATACACTCACACACACCGGCTGCATACATCAACAGTGAGGTAGGGTCAGGCATAGAGAGGGCCTTTATGTAACTGCGGGACCTATTTCTCAAAACAGCGTGAGATGGAGAGAGAAAAGATCAAAGCATCTGTGTGAACCATGTGCTTTTATTGAAACTATATGGGATTAACTGTGCTTGTCTAAGTGTGTGTGTGTGTGTGTGTGTGTGAGAGAGAGAGAAAGAGGGAGGTAATGTCTGTAAAAGTCTTGAGCAACTTCAGTGCTTCCATGAGTTTCTTCCAGCTGTTTTCCACCACTGACACTAAACACATTATTGCACCTTAAACAAATATCTAAAGTTTTTTTGTTTGTTAATTTGTGTTGGTATTAAGCCCAGTTCTTATTCCATTAAACCATCAAAGTCAATGTTTTGTTATTCATTGTAGGGTGATTTGTATTATTTGTGGTCAACATCTGCTTTGTGCTAAATAAGACTGGGCTGCTCAAACAGTTTTTAAAAGATAAAAATAACAGAGTGAGCACATTGCACCATGGTATCTGTCAGGATTTGAAGAATTGATGGGGACAGGAGGTACTTCTGATTCCTTTCATGTGCTCAGAGAGGCAGCACATGAGAAGGTTTCTGTCTGTTTGTGTGCAGGGTGGGGATAAAAAAGCTAAGTGTTGGTGACAACCATTTGATGGATTGTGATGTTGAGACATAAGGGACTATTTGTCTCTCATTTATAGATTTTAGGTGTTTTTTTTCCTCTGGCAGCACCAGTGTTGTGACTCTAGGGATGGCTATCCATTCACTGGATTTATCCAGGCTGAAAATGATTTATGGACAGCCAGATGTGGCCCTTATGCAATTACAACTTGGCGTTCAATATTGTCATATACAAAAATGAAACAATTTGGATTAAATGAATAAAAGCCAGGGTATTGGTAGTGAAATTTAAAGCATTTATATGTTTTAGTGCAGTGATATTATGGCAGGGCTGGTCATGGCTGAACAACAGAGGTTAGGGGAACAGTGATCAGTGGATATGCCTTAATCAGGACCTTGATCCATCCACAAAATCAGCTTTAGCAAATCCCTGTATGCCAAACTTATCTACTGTAAAAGAGAAATGTAGGCATCAGACATATTTGGCTGAAAGAACATTCATGAGTCAAATGTTAGCTCCATGTTGTCATACAATACAGATTGTGCAGTTTTGTTGATCATGTGATGTGTAAAAAGTAACATATTTTAATTTATTCACCCAAAATAGTCCTCTGAATGAAAACTTTGACAACTAGCATCACTACAAGGTCATCTATTGTCACTTTTACACAACTTATTTTCTCCCAATCTGGTAGAGGGATTAGGATTTTGAGCCCAGGCCTTGATGTTAGTAACAAAAAAGGACTTCAGACATCATCTCAACTTTCTTTTTGGAGACTCCACCACAATCCACTGGGTCAAGATCTTCCCTTAGTGAAAATGTCCAGGAAATGTGCGACATCGTACGGGCGGCTGGCTCTGTGTGAGTTCTGAAGAGCTAGGCTGTGATTAAGAACAGAAGGGGAGTTTTCTTCTGAAACAGCAACGTTAACAGATGTGTTCATTTGAGAAAGGGGCTCACAGCATGCACTTTCTATTTTAGCCTCATTCTCATACTGCGGTGCGGTCTTGTGTGGAAGAGTCGGTCGGTGAGTTAATGGGAAAAAAATCTGTATTTTAAGATTTCTTTATGAAAGTTTTTGCTTCTTTTCTTTGGTTGAACATTTGTAACAGAAGACATTCCAACTACCAATAAATGCAATGTTAATCTGGATAACATGAATTAAAAATTCACCTATCCTAATGTTCTGATGAACAGCAGAGCTTCTGTTTGTGGCCCGTTTTCATGGATGAGTTGAGTTTAAACTGGACTGTAGTCTCCTGCTGCTGTGTGTTGTTTCTGGCCACCTGCTCCCCTCTGGCACAGCTTTGAACTTCCCTGTGTGTGTGCATGTGTGTGTGTGTGCATGTGTGTGTGCATGTGTGTGTGTGTGCATGTGTGTGTGTGTGTGTATTTTTTTGTCAGGGTAGTAAGTAGACTAGTAGTAGGAATGTTAAAAGTTTGAGTCCAACATCTGGAGCTTGACTCCAGCGATACCATAAAGAAGAGCTGGTGGGTCGGACGGGGCGTTATTCAAACCAGATGAGGATGGATTTTCATAAAAACACGTCTCCTTCACTCCTTCTACTTTATTTTACATTTACTTTTATCTTGTCAATTTTCTACCAAATGTTTACACGTTTCCCCCTTACTCCCCCAATGAACAATGTGTGTATGAGGGGGGGGGATACATGATTGTAAAAACGTATTTCCCCTCTTACAGGTTCATTTATTTTATTAATGCATATATTGTGTATAATCTGTGAAGCCCATGATGTGAGCACAACTGTTAGATTAAATGTTTAGAGGACTCGTGTTACACTTTGAACTTTAACACATTACCTTCTGTCTCTGCAGGTTTTATTTACACACAGCACATCACAATGTTTTCCTGTGATCCAGGAAAAAAAATTACATTAAAATTTTATTAGCTTTTTCTACCATCACATATTTCAATTAGTCAGCAAATCAGACAGGTTGTTGCACTTTCTAAGTCCTGAAAGTCACGTAAAGCGCTTTGGGAACTCCCAAAGCGCTTTACGTGACTTTCAGTCATTCACACATTCACATGCTGATGGCAGTGAGCTACACCGTAGCCACAGCTGCCCAGCTGGAGTTGCCGAATGCAATCAAGCTCCACTGGGCCCTCCTGACCACCACCAGCAGACGAGGGTGAAGTGTCCTGCCCACTCTACCTACTGAGCTACATGCACCCCAATAAACAGGCCGGTTCAGACTGAAGGTAAAAGTTTTTTCTCCAGGTGAGGTTTGTGTGGTTCATGGTGTATGACAACAGCTGTTATAGCTGTCTTCAGGGCACAATAATCAATTTAAAGCAAACTTTAAAACGAACATTGTTTTTGTGCAGGTTTCATTGGCAGAATAAATACATTATTGTTACCTTGCTGGTGTTTCACTTTTGAATTTTCTTCCAGCAAATCTTCTTTAGACATGTGACTTTTTGTTAAATCTTTTACATGCAGCTGCACTAAAGCTTTCTACCCGTTTTTAATCCCTTTGTTTTGGTTTTGCTCCAGCTGTCCTTTCTATCTGAGGCAAGCGTGTTCCTGCCACTCAGTTTGTGTGTGTCTTCTGTTTCTGCACTTACATAATCTTCATAGCAAAATTAAATAATGTAGTCATTAAAGATAAATGTAAAACAAAGAGTTACATAACTAGGCTGCATGGTGGAGTGGTTGGTTTACAGTTCCTAGCTGGAGTTGGTATGTTCTCATTGTGCATGTGAGTTTTCTCCAGTTTCCTCCAACAGTCCCAAAAGGGTAATTATCACTTCTAAATTGACTCTAGGTTTGAGTGGATGGTGAATTCTCCATGTGGCCCAGTGATGGACAGGCAGCCTGTCTATGGTGTAACCTGTCTCTCGTCCAATGACTGCTGGCGATCAGCAACAGCTCCACAGAGACCTGAAACAAGCAGGTACTGAAAATGGATGGATCGTTTGGCAGAAGCCTTTAAATGGAGCAGAGTAGACTGATGTAGTCACCAGCTCTGAAAAATAAAGCCATTGTGGGAAAACCTTGTATAGCTTAGCTTGTCTGATCATGTAAAAGGCAGATCCTTTCTAACACAAATTGCACAATTTTTTTTTCTCAACAACCAGTCTTGAAAACAAACAAACAAACAAAGTGAGATTTATAAATTATTCTATTTCTGTAATGACTTCCTCTACCAGTAGAGGGACACAAAGGCTTTGCACTGTTGGTTTAACACTATTCTTAGTTATCTGTTTATTTACTTACTCCACAGACTACAAGCTTATCAACACTCAAACTCCCAAGGTCAGGAAGATGCCCCAGATGCATTTTTCAGCAAAAAAAAGTAACACATTTGTCCCACGATCAGCTGATTATGTGAAACTTAAAGGACAAAACGCGAGTCAGACTGAGAAGAATGCTGACTGTCATCAAACATCGTCTCTCTGTTTTTCTTTGTCATTTCATTTTTAATGATGTTAATGTGCTGAAGCAGATCTCTCTCAGCCGTTCTGAGGGAATGCTGGAGTGACGCTATCACACAGTTTAACAGGTGTCTGCCCCCCCCCCCCCACTCCTCCCACGTTTCTCCATTTCCAGGACATAGCCGGACCCACAAAACAGCTGCTCATCTAGATGTTATGTAAGAATAAAATCTCACACTAGTGTGTTTATTTTCATTAGAGGTGAGGTGGACTGAGATATCGTCAGTTGTTTTGACTTAAAGAAATGTGACTCTGCCAACTTTCTATCAAAACCTGGAGTGTGACAGAATGTGAGGTCAAAATCTCCTTCATTATTGCTGAGACTCAGCTTTAATTTTTCCTTTGTATTTTTAGAACTCAATTCCATGTTCTTTAAACACTCTGACCTCTGTATTGTGTGTGTTATGATCAACAGCTCGGGATGTCCTGAAAACAATCTGAAGGACATGCAGAGAAACCCAGTTTGAGCAGGTTGTTTGTGAAATAACTCACTCGTGTTTTGTCTCAACTTGGATGAGAAAGTGGACATGCTGCTGAAGTCCTATCTCCTGGAAGAGACTGTAATACAGACTGATACAATGTAGAACACTGTTCTAATACATATGTGTTGAAGCTGAGAAGAACTAAGAAGAAACCTTTTGGTGTTTCACAACAAGGCCAGGACAATCCAGGACAATCTGCCTTCCTGACCAGGTTGTGAATATGATAATGTTAATGCCATTTTTATTTATATAGCACATAGACGCACATAAACTAGTAATAATTATGAGACATCGAAGGAGAAACAGGAGAATCGGGTGTTTCTAAAGTGACCAAGGTTCTGAGCAGGTCTAATGTGGAGAGGTAGGCTGTTCCAGAGGTGAGGGGGCAGCAACTGCTAAAGCTCTGCTCTCTGGGAACAACAAGGAGCATTTGGTTATTTAACCCTAGGGTTCTGGATGGATTGCAGATCAGCAAAGAGTCTTGGAGATAGGACAGGACCAGTTCGAGAAGAGCCTTGAACCATTGCAACAAGAAGTGGAGAGAAGAAATATAAACATGAAATATTTAGATGTTTTCCTGTATTCTGCAGCTGTCTTTTAAACCCTTTAGTTTTGCTCAGTTCTTACCGCTGTGTGTGTTTATACGTGTGAGTTAACGAGTGTGTAATGCGGTACATGTGGTCTGTGGCTCTGTATGTTTGTGGACTGAGGACAGGGAGCGGTTGTAAAAACACTCTTCCTCTGAGTACAGTTCCACCGGATCACAGGTTATAGCCCCAGGGGGTTGTGGGATAGGTTGGGTCACCGTAGGGAGCGGATGAGCCAGCGTATATATGTGTGTGTGTGATGGTATGGGTGTTTACTCACCACTAAAAAGCTGTGTGTTTGTGTGTGGGCCCAAACAAATTTGTACGGAGAAGTTATGGATCCCCAGGCTGCTCTGTAGTCTAGTTCTCTCATCCACCTGTTTATTTTAGTCACTCAGTTCTGTAGAGGATATCCTTTGAGTGAAGTCAGTTCTACGGGTGAGCGGCAGGTCATCTGTCCATTATAGAACATCTCAAACATTTCAGCTTCAGACCCACAAAACTGCAATATCCAAGACCTCAGATAACACTGGTTGGACTGAAAGACTGTTAAAAAGCACAAGCCAGTGTATGAAAAGAGAGTGCCACTTTACAATAAACGATGATAAATAGTTAATAATATAAAGTTATAATGTATTAAAATAAAAGAACAATTGTGGCCAGAGTTTTAGCCAAATAATGAGCCAAGATTCTTTTATTTTCACTGTTTATCTGTCATTTAATGAGCTGTAGTTTTACCTGTTATAAATGATGTTAACATGGTATATAAAACAAGAGAAAAATGACATTTCTCTGAATGAATATATCCAGTATACAGTCATTGATTTTGCTAAATGTTGCTTATTGATGCTTTGTAAGATGTTGAAAATATGACATATTTATATGAAAGTTATTAAATCTTTTAGTAGTATGGTAGTTCTATAATACAGTGTTATAATCAGTAGTCTTATTGTGAAGTTGGAGACCAATTTAACTCATATTAAATGATCTATTATATATCCATTTATGCCTGTGGGTTTTGACTTTTATTAAATTATGGTAAAATATTGACATTAGGAATAATGTATTTGTTTTATTGGACTTCTGGAGATCATCTGAATCCTTCAACGTAGAGCCTTGTGACCTTTGATGAGGTCCCAACTCTAACTTTGAGAAATTCATACAAAAACCAGAATGCATTGGCTGAAATGGAATCACATAACTTTCTTTTCAGACAAGGTCCTAAAATATCACATTCATAGACTGGTTGATGGACCTATGGAGGTCTTGGTCCTGACATTTAATAGCTACAATAGCTGGCCTTTGCTTGCAGAGGCCTAATTGTTTGACCTATCAATTATGGGTGTGCAGAGTTTTACCAGCTGCATTACAAACTCTTCACACTCAGGCCGGTCGATCCAGACACGTACACCTCCTGCAGAGTGCGATTTGTTGGGGGGATTTACCCTGCCTCTGCTTTTGCTGTCCCCCTCTCTGGTCATTAAACTCTCACTGCTGGGGGGGGTGGGGGGTGGGTGGGTGGGGGGGGGGGGGG
>SSNR01000190.1:62851-129100 GCA_006937965.1 Callopanchax toddi
GGGGGGGGGGGGGGGGGGGGGGTGGAAGACTTCTATGCACCTCTGACAGGTCTGACAGATGGTTTCTGTCCAATAATCAGCTCACCGTGGTCAGAGGAGCAGGTGAGGGGGCGTGACGAGGTGCAGTGCAGTTTTGTGCACTCCTCAGAACACCAGTTATAATATTAATGTTCAATATGAGATCATGAGAGAAAGAGAGAACGAGAGAGAGAGAGAGAGAAATGAGGGGTTCACATATTTTTTTCATACTCAGGGGAGAACCTGGCACTGATGTTTAATGCGGACCTCCTCACGGGGTAGTGGGTGGGTTTGGAGTCCAGTTCTATCTGTGCGTGCTTGCGGGGCAGCTTCTGCGTGTCAACAAGCCTCTACAGCCTATGAAGGCTATTGAGAGTTCCTTCAGAGCGCACTACAACAGGAAGTGTAGTTTTATCAGCGTCTGATCGCGGGTTGAGCGATCAGGACCATGAAAGCACTGGTTCTCAAAGACGCGTTTGGGCAGGGATCAGGTCTGACACCCGGTGGGCACTGGCGGACCAGTTCCTGTAATTCTTCTGTTAAAGAGCACATGACGTCTTGAACACAGGTCCGCGCACAGCAGCGCAGCACCTCAGTCTGCTGGGCTGCACGTTATTGGTGGGGATGCAGTGCTATTTCTGCATCCTTGGATCAAATTATTATTGGGGACAAATCAGTGATTGCTGGGTATTGGTGGAGACACGTCACCTCCGTCCATGCCAAATCTAGGCCTGTGGTCTGACGTGACACTTGTCCTCTCACCTCCCTTAAATATACCCGGACTTGTGGGGCATTTAACATCTGGTTCCTCAGGACACTGATCACAATGAAGCATTCATCAGATGGGATAAAGGACGTCCACTTCTATGTATTTCTGTGACTTTTCCAGTCTCTCCGTATCTGGTGCAACCTGCTGATGACACTCTGTGACTCTAAGCTCAGTGGACACTTCCATCTAACACCTGTTTGAAGCCTTGCAGTGGTGAGGCGACTGTTGAGTTGTTAGGTGTGGTCCTGGTGTCATGATGTCAAAATGTGAACAGCATGAGGAGGAGGACTGTTTAAATACCAACTCTAATTGAACCAGGACACCTATTGGTCGACTCATGGAGCAAACACCTGTTTTGCAGGGTTTTATTTTATTTTATTTTGCCAAATGTGGTCTTGTTGTTATGAAACCAAATTTCACGGTTCATGCTCCTTTCATTCCCTTGTTATACTGAGAGGATGTTTTTAACCAATTTCTGTGCATATCTAAGGGACTCTAGGCTACTGTCTGTGCAACTAGCTGGATCATCCTTGAGGTCTCTCTGATTCATTGTTTCCAAAGCTTGTTGCCATGGCAGCAGAAGGACAGAGGGCTCTGCTACAATGCAAGCCATAAATCTGCACTTTAAAGGGAGCTGCCCTGTGCCTCTAGTCAGAAACCACTTAAAAATGTGATGTTTAACTAAATGTGACTGGATGTGAACAAAGTATAAAATTCCAATTAGTAAAAATTGCCCAAATTAAGGAATTACAACCTACCTTTAACATAATCCCCCAGCCTGAGCAAATACAGTATGATGAGGGAAAATGAAAAGAAAAATTCCTTTTAACATGAAGAACCATCCATCAGAACTAGAACTCAGACTCAAGATGGTCGTCTGTCTCGAGCGTCTGGGGGTTTGACAGGACAGGACAGGACAGGAAGGAGACAAACAGACCAACCAGTCATCTCTATGGAAGATAAACAGAAGACAAAGTTAATGGCAGCAATAACAGTAATAAAAACACAGAGAGAAGAAAGAGTAAAGACAGAGAAAATGTAATGATATCATGGATTGAATGGAGGATTATCTGAAGTGATCTTAACAGTAAAATGAGATCAGCTGTATTTCATCATGGAGAAACTGAGCTGGATTGTGAAGGATGGAGAGCAGTCTGTTCTTTGACTTCCTGTCACTCATAACGCCTCCTGTTATCCATTCGTTTGGTCGAGATAATTAATTTATTTATTGATTTGATTGTCATGTTTTGCTACGATGCTTCCTCTTTAGACTGCACCCTTCCAAAGTCTGGTGAAAACAAAGAAACAAACATATACTGTATGTATCTGCACAGGTTAAAGGATCTGGTCTTCACCAAACCGGTCCCTGAAGACAGTCCAGTCTTTATTTAGTTGTATATCTGTCACTTTAATCTCCTCACCTGTGATATTGATTGATATAGTCAAGAGTCAGGTCACGTAGGTGTTTATTGGTCACTAATGAAAATCAATAAAAGGTCAGCTTTTCCCCTCCTCTTTATTGAAGTAATTTTATTGTTTTGGTCAGAAAATATAAACCTGACAACCTCTAAAACATGAAGAGGGTAATTAAAGGTTACCGACACACCTTTTTATATAGTCAGAGGATTGTTCTTTGAGCGTAAACATCCAGACGACCAGGATCTTCTTCTTTTATTCCATTTGGTGTTTGTGTGCACCCATGTGTGTTGTCCTTACCGTCACGCTGACGTACAATCTGTCACGGCTCTGAGCTCACAACAGGAGCAGCGTGAAAGTTTCACATTGATTAAAAACCTGTTCTCTGTCCTTTATGGTTAAGTTGCCAATCTGTCAGCATCCAATAATAAACATGAGTTGGAGAACGCGTGGCTGTGTGAACTGGAGGTCAGTGAGCAGCCTCTAAGTCACCGCAGTCAATAATAAACACTGATGAGTGTTGAAAGGATGCTAAAGAAAAAGTGATACATGCATGAGGTCTGTGACACTCCAGATGTGGAACAAAACTGATGAAATCAAATTCACACATCTGCATACTGCATTGATGCTGACATGTACCCCCCCACCCCACCTAAAAAAAATCTGCGTTTAGCTGACAAACTTCATTGTTAAATCAAAAGATCTAGAATGTGATGCTGTCAAAAGTCAATCACATTTTGTACTTGTTTGGGATCTGACTAATTGCTGGAAGAATCTGTGTCACTTCTTGCTGAATACAAGTTCCCAGCTGCTCAACATTTTTGGGTAAACTTTGGTCTATTTCTCCTTTTTATAACATGCTGAACATTTTCACATTTGGAATTCAAGCAGAAGCACTCTGCATGAAAAAGCTGCACTTTTCTAAATCATGCAGATTGGGTTCATGCATTATAAATTAAATACAGTACTACTCTTTAAAATTAGCTCATTTTTTGGTGGTAAACAAAGTCTTTCTAAATGTCTGGTTAAAAGCAGCAGAAACATTGTCTCGTGTGTTTTCTGAGGTGTGATTTTGTATAGAATATTCTACTGCTGAAAGTAGCATTGAGTGTCAGTGTGTTTCTAAAATACTTCCTGAATACATAAATCGAATGAATTGGCCTGAGTTTCTCACACAGTGTGGCCTGAGGGTTGCATAATAAAATGTATTCAACCCCTACATTTACATAGCCAGTATGAACCGATGATGTGGAAAAGGCCTGACTTTTATTTTGGTTTATTTCTAAATTGCAACAAATCAGTGAAGTATTTTATAGTCCACTGTGTTTATCTGATAAATAACATGTTCTAACACATTAATGAATTACAGGTTCAAATTTTGCTGCTTCCCAAAGAATGTCAAGAGTTTTATAGACATGCTTGAATTGCACGTCTCCACTCTGGGACCTATAGCCTTTTCCTTTGCACATGTGGAAAGAGCAACATCAATTAACCACTAGAAACTAAACACACGAGGCATCAATTACAAACATGACACTAATTGAATCAGGCAGAATGAAAAGGAGCAGCTGATGGTTGTAGGTTGCTCAACATGCAAAAACAACAGCAAGGACCTCAAAGAGTGTTTGACTTTTAACAACTGGATTCATTGAAATGAGTTAGTTTAATCTTTAGAATATTAGTCAAAACTTAACATTGTAGCTAAAATTAAAAAATGCTTTTTTGACAATGGCTATTTCATTCTACAAGGTTACTGATCTAACGATAACTACAGTTACCAGTAGTGTAATTTTCACATGATAAATAACAAATGTGTCCCTAAAGTTGTGTGTTCCCATGCACACTATAAACCTTCTTGAACCTCATCTGAGTTTTGGGAAGGGATCTTGTATAGTTTTTCTAAATCTTGGAGATGCAAAAAGCAATAAAAAATCTAAACTATGAATGACAACTGCCAAACAGTTGTGATTTTGTAAACTTATGTTGCAACAGTTGTCAGCCCAATTAATTCCCTGAATCTAACACAGGGATGATAAGACAAGTTTGCAGACAATAAACAGGAGAGGATTTATTAGATTTGAGACAGAATGGGGGTGAAAGAGAGCTGAGATGAAAGAAGTGTGAAAAATGTCAACAGGTTTGACTCAGAATCTAAGTTACTTAAGTGTATTTTATTATATACAGCACAATGTAGAAAAAAATAACCACAAAGATGAGATATTTGGGTTTGGATTATTGCTAAAAAGAAACAAGCTTTTTTCCTGAAGAATCTTTCAGAATGACGTTTTGGAGGGACAACTTCATGCTTTTATTTTGAAGGTTTAATTTAGAGAGCATTGCTGTCTCTTTGTTTATAGAACAGGGTGTACGTGCATGTGTCTATCTCAACATGCTCACTGTGGATCCTCAAATCCAAAACATGTTTTTCACTACTGTGTGCTGCTTGAACATGAGAGACAGTATGGGACACTTTCAAATGACACACACATGAAACTGTTGCTCTACAATCCTCTGGTGGTCTTGTTTACTTTGGGCCCCTGTGATTTTTTCTTTTCTGTCCCTCTCTCCATCCCTTTATTCAGCCCATCTTCTCTTCCTGCCCCATGTCTGGTTGTCTTTTATAAATGATCAAAGCCTGAACACTTCCCTTGAAGGCCAGTTTTCATTATACCATACCGGGAGTGTTTCTGTAATCCTAATCCTTTTCTGTCTCCCTGCCAGATTCATAAAGTCTTTAACTGAAAGTTTTGTTTGGACTAATTTGTCATTTTAAACATTTTCACATTAATGGATGGCTTTGGTCCAAATTAAGGTCTGGGTTTAAAAAAACACACAATAATGAGTCCCTGAAGACATACAAAGCTTTGGAACTTTATCAGACAGCTTTCTAGTTTGAACTCTTGAAACAAAACATTTAGAATAGAAAGATTATTACCATCTATTGAATAATGCCTTCACTTTTAAAAAGTATATTTTCTAAGTGTAGCTATAAAGCAGATTTAATGGCCCACACAGTGAAGGTGTAATGACACACCATGGTGAGGAGGGTTTTAACTCACCGCACCAGTGAGATTTATAACCTAACAATACATTTTGTTCACAGTGACGACTCTCTTGGAAACTGGTGGAGAATGAGGTAATGTCTGCACATCACTGGGTTAAAGGAAGAGATGCATGTTTGTACTTTTGTTTCAATTTGTCTTTCATACAAAATTAACAGCATGAATAATTCCTAAATCAAATCACAAGTTACATTCAGCCCAAAAGTCTTGAGAATGACACAAGTGTTGTTTGTTATCATGTTGATATAATTTGGTCAAATGTTTCCATGTTACAGTGAAGTCGAATTACAAATGTTTCACACATTCCAAAAGCTTTTATTGAGAATTATATTAAATTCATGCTAATATTCAATGTTTGCAGGTTTAGTTCTTCTTTTTTCAGACCTCTGCAGTTCGTCCTGACATGTTTCTGTAACCGACTTCTAGTCCTAATCCTGACAGATGGAATAGCTTTCTTTCATAATCCATGCTTGGAGTTAGTTAGACGTTGTTGTTTTTTGTTTACCCACCTGCCTTTTAGGCTTGATCACAAGTTTTTGATGGGTAACATGTTCCTCAGGACCTCACCTGATCGCCCAAAAAGATGCTTTTCTAGCCTCAGGAAGTTTTGATGTTGTGTTTCTTGAGTCAGTTCTGATTTTAACCTCATGGCGCTGTTCACCACACAAACTGTTCTTGGATATTGGAGTTCCTCTTGGAGGATATTTAGTTACTATTTATTCTTTCACTCTTTATTCATAGCTGTGTTTTGAAGCGACACTGAGTTTACACCCTTGGCTGTGGGTCCCTCACATGAATGGACTTGGAATACTTTACTGTTGGCATGACACAGAACTGATGGTAGCACTAAACATTTTTTTTCCAGATGCTCAAAACAATCAGAAAATGGATTCATCAGGAACAACTAGAGCAGCAGAAGAGCTGTGTGTTGATTTGTTGACTTCAGCTCTGCTTTCAACACAATCCTATCATTTTAATTGATAACTGCTGGTCCTGGGCCTGTCCTCCCCATCTGCTCCTGGATCAAAGACTTCCTGTCTGAAAGCACACAGAGTCAAAACTGGCCCCTGCACTAAGGTGGAACCAGTGTAGTCATTTAGATTCAAGGTGTCCATGTTTCTGAGGACCTCACATGATCATCAAGCACCACACGACTGGTGAAGAGGCTGCAGAGAGTCATCAAGTTTGCAGACAAGTTCACTGTTCTCTTCAATCCCTGGAACATCACCACCTCATGTTACATCGGCAGAACCAAATACATCCTCAAAAACCCCTCCCACTCCAGTCATCACCTCGTTCAGCTCCTGCCACTCGACAAGCAGCAGACTGAGGGACAGCTTCTTCCTCACAGCAATCAGGACAATAAATAAACTGAAACATGTACAATGTTTTCATTTGAATGAATAACAAATTCTCTCCAACAGCCATCAGAGCAAAAATCTCCCTTATCAGTGCGAAACTGATCAATCAGTGCAATAAATCCAATTTAACTTGAATATTAAAGCTGTATCAAAGTCATTTCATGTCCACTTGGCAAAATTTCTAAGTCAAAGTGTATTTATTTGTATATACAGTATTTTATATCTACCTATATATATTTATCTTGTGCTTCATTGTTTGTCAAATACACCCTCTGAGTGCCATCCACAGTTTCACTGTATTCACTTACAGTGACAGTGAAGGTTGTCTGATTCTGATTCTGAAAATGACTTTCCTCCAGTCCTCAGTCCAGTCCCTGGACCTTCAGCAGAACACCAGTTTGTCCCTGATGGTTTTCTTGAAGAAAACAGTCTGCTTTGCTGCCCTTCTTGACACCCCCCCCCCCTTGGGAAAAAGCAAGTTAATTTAATGCTTTTCACATGTGATCCCATGTGGAAAAACACGGGACCACATGGACTCACGTGAGCACGTTCAAAATGTTTCAAAACCACATGAAACATGCTCAGAACATGTGTTTTGCGTGGTTATAAATATTTCTTGTGATTTTTCACTATGAGAAGTTGGTGTCTGCACACTCTTTCTGACAACATAGATTCATAATCATATGATGCATCAGCACAAAATTAAAAATAAGAAACAAATGTTGGGAACATGAGGTGATTTTACAAACCGACTTTTGTCCTCAAGGCAAGTCCAACAAAATGTACAGCTTTATCGGTTGTCTAGTTTTGTTCTAATTTTCTTGGATAAGACCTGCTCGGATTTTTATGAGAAATGTGTTTGATGAGGTTCAACAGCAGAAGGCATCATTATTCCAATGATTATGACTTATAATGGAAAATTACAGCATGATCCTGACCTGAGATTCAGGTCTGTGCTGCAGTCAAATAAGACTCCTTTGTGCATGAAGTGTGTGTGACAGGAATCTAACACTCAGCAGAGATACAATCTAAAGCCGTTTAATATGCTTCTTCTCTCTCTGCACGCTTGTTGTGATGATTTTTTAAAATATATTTATACGAGTGTTCTTTTTTCTGCAGGGAAGGAGCGCGTAAATGAACCCCGTGTCATTTAGTTTGGTTGTTTTCTTTGTGTGTATGTGGTTTGCTGTGCTGGTCTGTGCTGGTTTTTGATGCATATCAGGCAGCTGCTTTGTCCAGCATCCAAAAGATCAAAGATACAGATAATATTTTGGAAAAATGGCGGCTGTAGTGTTGTACATTGAAGTCTGAAGGTGAACGCACCATCACTTGCCCGTTTCCAGATCTTTCTCCCTCTTTGATGCATTCCTGCGTGTGTGTGTGTGTGTGTGTGTGTGTGTGTGCGTTGACCTTTCTGCTGAGAGGTCAGAGAACATCTCAGGGGATGAACTCTACCGGCTGAGTTTTCCTTGAGTTGTGGACTCAGAAACAATAATTGGTTTGAATTGAACTTCATGGAGGAATTTCATGGAGAGCTATTTACCGCAGATATTTTTGACTCGGATGCTTGGGGGAGTTCGCCCTCCTAATATGTTGGTTTTTTATTCCACGCCTCGAGCGTTTTGGGGGGCAGGAATGAGCATGCATACTGTGTTTAAGCACACCTAAAACCCAGTATGTGCTGAGCATCCTCTAAATCTCACAACCAAAGTTTGATTTGTTTAAAAAGATAATAGTAAAAACTTTCTTTTCCTTTAGTTTTTAGGGGCAAAATCAACACACTCTTTATTGTTTAAGCAAAAAAAGCAAAAGAATTGTGCTCACAAGGCTCAGAGATACACACACATGTGAACATGTCTCAGTCAGGGTAAGCTGATCCGCCTCATCTGGTTTTGGTTTAGATAGAACTTATTTCAAGACTGATTTGATCAAAGTTCACCTATGACTCACTCACTGCTTTTCTAGCTGTACAACACACACACACACACACACACACACACACACACACACACACACACACACACACACACACACCGGTTGCTGAATCGGTAGTGAGACACAAAGAGATATTTCCTGCTCACTCTTCTCACTTGACCCTGTGTTCCAACATGTTAATCATTTTCTGCTGTATAATCCAATGAAGCGGTTGAATTCATCGACTTATTAGATTAGTCAGACTGGTGTCCATGAAGCAAAAGCTGAGCTCGAACTTTTTTTTATTTTTCCCTCCTTAATTCTAACCAGTAAATGTGCAGTTTTCCAACTCTCAGCAGAGCAATATCATGAGATGCTTCACTTGAACAAACTACTCAGTTAGAGGAACACGTTTCCACCAAAACCTGGACATTTATGATTAAAAAAGCAAATAAAAACAAACTGGTAAAAATCAGGAATACGATCCCAAGAATAAGATGTAATGGGAGGGGGGGAAACCAACAATGGAGATCTTGACATCCTTGTTTAGCTGCTTCCCTTTTAACCTTTGACCTGTGCAGTTCTAATGCTTTCCTCCTGTTACCTAAACACTGGAGTCTGTGGCTCTAGTGACCCCCCAGGCTAAAAGAACACGTGATCACGTAAAGCTGACACAGCATGGTAATACAGCCTCAAAGTAACTTGTTTTGTAGCTAAAATGGATTTTATTTTTTAATTCACCATCTACTCTTCTGGTGCTTCACAAAAACACTAAAACTCCCAGTCAGAACAACATAAATAAAATATAAACCTGCATAACCAGAGAGAGGAACCAAAGGAAATCAAATATTATGCACAAGAGTTAGTGAAATAAAAAACCTCAACATGTCTGCTATGCAGCTCACGTCCTCGTAATAAGATCCTGACACCACACAGGCTGTGATATCGGGTCAAGACAATGCAACACGTTGAAATTCCCCAATTTGTGATCGGACCGGTCCCAACATCCTTCTATCAGAGGACTCTTAACCCACCACACACAGCAGGAATATCTGAATAGATTATCTTTTGAGCCGGTACGGTAGTCAGGGTTGTCCTTAAGATATTCACAAGGAGTATCAGAGCAAATATCAGCTTAAAAATCTTGCAGTGTGAACTGGCCTTATGTCATCTAGATGACGGTGGTGTCTGAGGGACCAGCTGTTAGCTTGACCTTCTGTGAGTAAGATCACTCACATAAGAAATGTCCTCTAATCTAAAAAACGTCTTAGCTTTATATACTAACAATGTTTCATGGACCTTAACTCTGTCAAAGATGGTTATTTACATAGTATTCTACATGTATTTAAAGCCAAATTAGTATAAGATATGTAACAAATACTCATATTTCTATATTCCTATGAGAAAAATCATGTAATGAAAAATTGATGATAGTGTCATGGTTTAAAATTGTGATAAAATGCCTTTACAATGACATTTTTTAAACTTTAGTTATTTTAAGATGACAGAATTACCTCATTGGAACTGTCCCTACTGCGATCACTTTTTTCTCATCTGTCTGGTCAGAATTAGTCTCTATTTCTCCAAACTGAGGTCATCCAAAGAGCTTCCTGCAAATATAAGATATCAATTGTTTATAGCTTCTGAAAAGAAACTGACTTCAAAAAATAAAATAAGAACTATTCCTTCAATCATAAACATTTACATACGGACATAACTGTAAGAATATTCATAATTACAATAAAAAATGCCAAGAAATGTTATTACTATTTGAAAGAATGTTACTTTGCCGTATTAGCACACAAAGCAAACATTACACCAAACTGATGAAAAAAGCCGTCACCAACACATTCAGTCTCCTATAATTCCATTTTGGTTTTGAGCCATTTGGCTGTGGGTTGTTGGTATGAATCCATCTGTCAGGCTCAATATATTTGTTGTTAATTGCAAAACAAAAAGCAGGAACAAAAACACACCAAACAGAGTATTCATTTCTCTGTTAATGTACGCTGATTCCAGGCTAATTGAAACTAATTGGTACGTTGGATACTCACACAGAGAGGTTTCTGTTAGGCTGCATGCTCAGATCTAATCAGCCTGGTGGTGGTTCCATTAGATTGCAGCTCAGACTTTGATAATAAAGGAACCACAGAGCTCCATGGGGTGTTTGCTTATAAGGGTAAATCAATGGCAAATCTAGTGAGTGAGCACAAAACAATCTGCATGGAGAGATCTTAGAGGAAACAGAAAACAACAGGCACCAGGTGCTCCTGAAGAAAGATTTACTTACTCTTACAATTTGGTGTTTTGGTTTCACCAGCTGGCAGCTTTGTTCATATTTACACCCAATCAAGCCCCTCTGCACTGCAGTGGACATCCATTAACACCAACTCCTATCCTTATAAACCAGAATCAAACATCTGTTTGCAGAAACTCATCTGAATGTTGTGATCTGTGTAGATAAACTGCCTCCTTGCATTACGGTGTTGAACAGATTCAAATTGACCCCTAAAGACTAGACTTGTTCCAGAACTTGTGATCAGTGCCTGCTTTGCATTTCAGAATCAGCTCCTATAGAAGTGTCCAGTTCTGAGGCTGGTATTCTAAAAACTGTGCTGATCTAGAAACATTCTTCTAACCAGCTGCAAAAACTGATTTCTAAGAAAGTAAAAAAAAGTCTTGTTTTCAGACATTTTAACTTATTTTTGTCTGAAAAGAAAATATATTCTTACAGCCCTACTTGAAATGAGCCAAATCTTTTAAGATATGGTCAAATTTTCTAGATTTGAGAAGAAAAATATCTGCCAATGGGGTATAGCAAAAGTTGCTTGCTAGATTCCTTAAAAGTAGCAACATTTTCTGCATTTACAATATTTTGCTAGTTTTAAGGAATCTAGCCAAGTAACTTCTGTTTGCCCCAATGGCAGATTGTTTTACTCACTCTAGAAATTTTGACCATATTTGAAAAGATTTGGCTAATTTCAAGTAGAGCTGTAAGAATAAAGTTTCTTTTCACTCAAAAATAAGTAAAAATGTCTAAAAACAAGTCTTTAAAAAAACTTTCTTAGAAATCAGTTTTTGCAGTGTATGACTTCTCCCATGTGACCTATGAAGCTTCAGGCTGTTACAGTAATCTTTCACGCGACGTAATGGTAATACTGTTGACACCTTTTATAGCAGAAGAATAACATGTTAACCTATAACCCAGACATCATCTCAGGCATAAGTATTACAGCTCTTTTCTTAATATTCTAATTTGAACTCTCTTTCTTCCTAACATAACCAAAATAAACACATAGAGCATAAATCTAGCTGTTGGGTTTCCCACAGGATATAAGAAACATGTGTGCATGGAGGCACTGGTCCATACAGGATATGAAATCAGCTGGCATAAATTGGTTCAACAGACAGAGTATACTGCCACATCCAAAGATGAAAGTTCAATTTAACCTCATAAATATACAACTGTCAATATTTCCACATCTTATTGTTCTTCTCATTAAGCATCTATTAGCCCTTGTAGATGGAACAGTTAGTGGTGGAGATGGTTGAATGTTTTTCTATTTCATAATTCTAACTCATCTAAAAGATTCATAGATGAAGCATGAATCTAGATAAGTGGAAAATAACTTAATGTTTTTATTATTATCAAATAATAATATTTTAAATATGTAGATTTTTATGAGCTATTATTAATAAAACAACTATACAATGATCAGCTTTGTAATATAACAATATAACAGGCTGGATATGGCAGGTTTTGGATGAGAGTACTAATCCTACTACTTCATATGGTTGCTCTAAGGTCAGAAGTCAATATAAAGGGTTAAGATGATTTACATTTAAAAAAGACAACCCTTACTCTTTCTGTAAACAAGAAATGTCCCATGATGAGTATAATTTTCAAAGAAGAAATTATTTACCACTAAATCATCAAATCATTAGATTTGACTGTAAACCAGCAAAATGCTTCTTAGCTCATGTTTCTCCATGATGTAAAACTGGTTTATCTTATTGTGTTGGACTCCTGGGCTAGCCCATTCTCACTAAACTATCTAAAACTAATCCTGTGCAAATTACATTTTCACAGTCTTAGTGCAACAAGGAAAAGAGAGGCTTTTATTTCTAGCTGAAAGAGCTGCCAGTAAATAAATACCATGTTTTCTTTTGTCTCTTTAGGGAAAGACAGGTTCAAATCCATGATCTCCTTTGAGACCATCAGATCCCTACAGGTGTTCAGCCTCATGCATGGAGCCGTCAGTGACAGCACCAACAGAACGAGTCACATAAAGAGCATCAGAGACACTCTGCACTGAAAACTGTTCATGTGTGTGCTTTTAAAAATACCTATTCCTTATGCAGATGTTCTTAATATTTTAGGTTTGGATGGGTTCCATTAGAGGACTCATCATTTAACTGTGTGTGTGTGTGTGTGTGTGTGTGTGTGTGTGTGTGTGTGTGTGTGTGAGTGTGTTAAAAGAGTTTGAGTTGGTGTGGGGGAGGTCAGCTTCATCCTAATTGCCTTCAACATTCTGAAAAATAGATGATCAGTCATACCAGGACATTTATGGAGCACAATGAGAGGGTAACCATGGTAACGATGGCGGTGTGTATGTGTGTGTGTGTGTGTGTTTGATTTGGAATTGAAAGCATCAAAAGGTATACGTATATGAGTAGTAGACATGGTATCTAATATTTTTGGGCACCAAGTAAAAAAGTTCTCAAAATGTAAAAGATTATTTTTTTCCAAACAACAGAATTTTTTTTCTATCAAATCTGAGTTCACGGTTCTCTTTTGAAGAAATGTTTCCTCCGGAAAACCTGAATAATGTCAGTGTTATTGAATATACAATAACACTAACATTATTTCTTCACACAGGAGCAACAAGAATTTAGAAAACCAAAACAATAGCCTTCAAGATGTCTCAGAAGAGTTGTTTGTTCTCAGCATCTCAAGCACATTGAATCTAACAAAAATGTTTTATTTCCCTGGTTCTGAACAGCAGCTTGTCATGCAGGTATGTCACGCAGTGGAAAATTTGGTTGTTTTTAGAGTTTTTATTTGCATGATTTTTCTGTGTTTTTTACTAATTTATGGCATGTTTTTAATACTTGTGTTTTTAACCATTTTCTTAAATCACTGGTGACAGTCTTTTAAATGACTGATTGCTTGATAATGACTGTTACCTGTTGCAAGGCGGGCGTGGCTGGGAGGCAGGGTATTTAAGGACCATTTAGGTTGGCAGAGGGGGAGAGAGGACAGACACAGAACGGAGGTGGAGAGGAGGGAGGCCAGGAGGCGTCCCAGGCCCCCCAGCCTGGAGATGAGAGGCCCCCCAGCCTGGAGATGAGAGGCCCCCCAGCGCGAGACATGAGAGGAGATGCCCCCATGGCTGGAGAGGAGACGCCCCCATGGCTGGAGAGGAGACGCCCCCATGGCTGGGGATGAGACGCCCCCATGGCTGGAGAGGAGACGCCCCCATGGCTGGGGAGGAGACGCCCCCAGGGCTGGAGAGGAGAGGCCCCCAGGGCTGGAGAGGAGAGGCCCCCATGGCTGGAGAGGAGACGCCCCCAGGGCTGGAGAGGAGAGGCCCCCATGGCTGGGGATGAGAGGCCCCCAGCCTGGAGATGAGACTGAGGACCTCTAGGACTGGTTCCTTTTTAATTACTTTTTTTAAATCTAATTTTATTTAGTTTTTAGCTTATATTGTAACTGGCTAGGAATAGAAATAAATTGTCATTTGTTTCTATTTTTTTTGCGTTTGTGTCTCTGTGCTCTGGGTGCCTGGGTTGTTGCCTCCCCTTGTCTGTGAGCCGTGGGGGTCTTTCGGCGAGACCTCCCCCGGTCACAGGTACATGAAGTTAAAGTGCTTTCCAGCTAATTATTGTATATTGAACAGGATGCTGTTGATCACTTTCTGGCCATGCTCTGTGATTAAATGCGATTTAAGACCCAGGACTTCTGCATGTGCATCCACTGCTTTAAGGGGAAATAATAATTTACCCTGTAGACCTTTTGGGAAATCATTGCGTGTTCTCTCTCATTATATTCTAATAATATTTTTGTTTTGAGCTCTCGTTTAAACATCTGCCCACTCTCAGATTACATGTCGCCATGGAGATGGAGGAAGAGGGGGTTGGGTTTTAATAAAACCTGAATGAAGCATTGCTGATGTCTCTCCATCGTTCAGTTTTTAATACGTCTAGAAACTCTCCAGTCTTTATTTAATGTCTCAGCTCACAGTCTGCAGCTTTTTCATTTGCCACGTTGCCTCTTTGGACATCATTATCCTGCCTCCTTCCTCTCTACCCTCTTGTGCCACGTGTGTTTTCTAATCTTGTTTTCAGATTGCTGAGCTAAAGATAGTGCTTGCCTGTTAATGAAATTATCTCAAGGCAAACGTGACTCCTTCAGTGTTTAGCTTGGATGATGACACAATGTCTCCTTCATCCATCGAGTGCACATGCAGGCAGAAGGCATCTGCACAGATGGACTGTTTAGTGTTAGTTTGGTGTTAACAGTTTTCACCTTACTGACATAATTAATACTTTCGTTTGCATATTTTTTGGGTGAACTAATGTATTTCTATAAAAACACCTTATTTCTAACCAAAGAACATCACAGTTGGAGTTCCTAACTTTAAAATGAAAACTACAGAGGAAGCTGCTCCTACTTCCACTCAGTGATGTTGAAACAAACACGATTTAAAAGTTTTCCTGGCTCACCATTTCCTAGATCCATGTGTAGTGTTTACAATCTGAGAGTCCGAGTTGGAAAAACAGGTCAGTCCAGTAGTTGTTGCATTGTTCCATTAACTTCCTCACTTTGCATTCATATTACATTTATAGCTGTAATGATTTTTGTGCTTTCTAATATTTATACCCAACAACAAGAAATAGAGGGCAGAGTAAAAAAACAACCCAGCTTTTCACTCTTTTGTCCAAATGTTTTGGTTTTCTCAGCTCTCCGTCTGGTGGGTGGAGGAAGACTACTGGTGGAGGTGTTGCTGAATAATACATGCCATTTAGAGCAAACCCAACGAGCTCGTAATGGATGGAGGGGACTGGGCTGGAGATAAGAGTTTTTATAGCATGTGAATGTGGGGCATTTGTTAGGATGAAATATGAGCTGGCTGGTTCGATTCTGGGTAGAAAAATGACATTCTATAAATCTTTTGGTTTTTACACTTGAAAACTGGAAAAGTACATTTCATTTATTGATAACACGAACATACATCATCACTTTATGGCCAAATGTCACTTCCCCTCATACTTTTTCATTACCCATGCTCCTGTCTTTCATACAAAGAAGTGTGTGTTTATTCTCATAGGTTCAAATCCATCAGACACGAGGGGTCACTTCAGCCCTGTGGTTCAGTGACCTCTTCAGATAGCGCTGAATTATGGGTAGTGGCACTTTGTTCTCACGTCCGCCTCGCCGCTTAGGGCTCGGCGGTGGTGAGTCATGTCTCCCTCGTTTGTACGCAAACACTCTCAGAAAGTCCCGCTCTCACACAGCAGCTGGACTGCAGGGTAGCTGACCTTTAACAGTAGAGGGAGAAGCAGTGTGAGCTGGAAAGAGAGAACAAGACCATGGTGGGTAAACCAACCTCTGTGAGCAGAGGCTTTTAGCGCTGACATTTTCAAATCGAATCAACATTCATTAACTCTCTCCCTTTAATTGTTTATTGATTCATTTATGGTGTCACAACTAGAGATCAGATTTGATTAAATGCTTTAACATGGTCAATAAATATCCCTTTGAACCCGTTCTGTTGTTAAACCTAGCAAAGTGAACATGATTTATTTAAAGGAATCAGCTGATAATTGTATAGAATAAAACATGTGTTCCTCCAGATGAGTTGGACTTCTTCCTACTCACTGCTGATGTGAAATTTGCAAACGCACCTGAAGCCTTTTCATGTCTGCCTCTTTCACAGATACACACACACACAATGCAGCGGACATAAATAGGCTATCTGTGGCAAATAACATGGCCATCTGCTGAATATTTGATCATAAACCAGCACAGAGTGAATAATTTAAACAGCAGTTCCTTTCTGTGACTCTCACTGCCACTGCTTCTGGAAATGAACGGTATATTTCCCCTACCGCTCATTAAAGACCAACGCTGTGCTTCAGAATGCCCCTAAGGTAATACTTCTGAGAAAAATATCACACGACTAGAAAAAAATCCAACAAATGTCTTCACCGGACAGTGTCATTAGTGACAGACATGCCTGGAGTGACCCACATCGCCCTTCTTGTGAGGGAGAAGATCATTTATGGCAGATTTATGACATTAATCTCTTCTATCACAAAGCAATTAATAAGAAAATTACAAACCATTGTGCATAAAACCTAAATTAAATTGTCAATGATTTAAAAAGTGTGACTTTAATATGAGGAAGGAAATGCAACTATAGTTGAAAGAAAAATTCTGCACCTTTGGTAGAAATACAGTTATAGGTAGCATGTGCTAAGCTAAATGTGCAGTAAGGATAGAGCAAGTGTTACCTGTAATAAATAGAAAGGATTAGCATTAAGTGAGGAGCCAGTTGTTCAAATCTAAAAATGCAAAAGCTAAACCTAAATACTTACATCAAATCTAAATATATGCAGTTAGACAAAAGTGTTTTTAATCAACTGAAATAATAACATTTAAAATTCAATGTAAAACTACAGAAGCTGAGAGGCCCTCCGTGGGGAAAATAAATCATGGCGTTTTCCTGAGAAAACAAGTTATTTAGCCCGTTATCTTGGCAAAACCAGGCCCTATCTTGAAATAACAGGATAAATAACTTGTTATCTTGGGAACAAGATACTTTATGAGTGGGTAACTTTACTTACTGAAACCTATAATAGCGTGATTTTGAATTTCAATCCTTTATTGGTTCATTAGGACAAACCTTTTGACAACTTTGCAGAAAATGTCACATCAAGGAAGATCGACCACTGATCAACTCATCAGACAGTATTTCAGTCGAGGTTTAACTCGGGAAAACAATCTTTGTTTTATCGAGATGACGACATAAAAGTTTTATCAACAGATACGGCCGTTCTCAGCTTCTGTAGTAAAACAATGTCATTTAAAATTAAATATTGTACCATAATGCAAATCTCGACAGACGCACCAAAATAAAAGCACGCTGTCTCAGCTTTGACACCATCTCACGATCAAATAGACCCTGCTCTTATCTTGAAAGACAACTTTCATTTGATGTCAGTTTGAGTTAGTGGTTTAAAATATTTTAACCTAGATGATTTAACCTTACATTTGATGCTAAACATTTGTTTGTAAGAATATTATTTATGTTTAAATATTTGTATAAACATTGCAATTTTCTAAATAAATGTGATGGAAATGATAAAAAGAGATGTTTTAATACATGACTTTTAAAATCAGCACCCCATATTAAAGCATCAGTGTTATTGCTGCAAATTCACACCAAACCGCTAGTTTTAAAGCAGCCACTACTAGTAGTATTAGTACTTTCATAAAGACCTGCTGCCCTCTGGTGGAGGACCTGCAGGTGGGAAGAGCCCATTTTAATTTATTCCGTTTTATAAATTGTTAGATAATTACATAATTCAATAAAAATGATGAATGTAATGTAAACACTAGATCATAAATAGTTCTCATAAACTAGTGTCATTTTAAAAAATAATGATTAAATCGCTACTTTTCATGACATATTTTTGTCTTATAGTTTAATCAAATACATATATTAAAATGAATATAATCTGAACGCATGTATTCCTCATTAGAGGCGTGTTTTAAACAGGGAGTCGGGGTGCGTTCACGCCCCCTTGTACATCTCAGGACTGTTTAGAGCGATGGTTTCCGGTTATTCTGTTCGGATCCGACAAACCACGAAGGTTGAGCCGAAACAACGACGGCCCTTCGGCTTGTCCTGTAAACAACACGCTGTAAAGGTAGCAGCGTCTCCGTTTAGCGGCTTCCTGAATCATTTAGAGCGCTTTACATCATCATCAGCCTGCCTCACCCTCCCGTCGTCCCTCCCCCTCTCCCTCCCGCTGATGCACCGCGCAGCCCGGAGATGCTGCTGCTGATGTTGGTGACCGAACTGCAGCATCCGACATCCTCTAATCCGGCCGAGGCACAGTGAGTTTTCTCCCTCCACTTCTCTTCCTCCCTCCCTCTCTCTCTCTCACTCTCACCGGGACGTCGTTTTTAAACTTAATGCCCCCTCGTTCATCCTTCATCCCCCTCGTTTTTGTCCGTTTTCTGTCTTCCTTTGTGTGCTTGTGGGTTTTCATGGCGCATAACGCGGCGGAAGCGACCTCGTTACGGGAGGGATGTTAGAAGACATGTCGGGAGATTGTCCCTTCCTTCCTGTGTGTGCACCCCATCCTGACGGAGTGTGAGAGAAGGAAAGAGTTTAGGGCGGGTGTCGCCTCTCCCGGCGGACTGTGGCTGCAGCAGGATGTTTAGGAGGGCTGACAGGAAGAGACATGGAGCCCGAATTAGATTGGGGGGGGGTCATATAGGTGGATGTCTTCTGCAGGTGAGAACATAATCTGGGATGCATTTTTCAAAGAAGGGGAGAAAGATTATTTATCTATTTCTGTGCAGCTGGATGATTGTGTGTGTTTATGTGTTTTTATGAGGTCATTCAGACTCTGACAGCCTCAAGCAGTCAAACTGGGCTAATCCCTAATGACATGGGCATATCTCTTCCTCCATCTCTCTTTTCACTCCCCATAAGGTCCCCTCTCTCTCTCTCTCTCTCTCTCTCTCTCTCTCTCTCTCTCTCTCTCTCTCTTCTTTCCACTAAATTCTTTTTCATACTGAGTTGTGGTGATGCGCTGTCCGTGGTGCTGAAAGCAGATGTCAGCAGATGGCTCAGTAAAATAATGGTCCTGTCAGGACTCAACAGGTGTCTGGTTGTTACATAACAGACAGCTGCATGGGAATACAAAAGTAGATATAGAGTTTAATTGGATAATTTTTTATGGATGCATTTTTGTGGTGTGGCGTTTAGAGGATTAATGTGCAAATAGTTCATTTAAAGCTAATTGTTAGGAAACAAGAATAGAATCTTCATTAGGAACATTACAATGAAGTTGGTGGAAACAACAACAATGAGAGGCAGAAGCAGTCGATTACATAACCGCCCAATTTAGAAACTGCAGCTTGCCTGCCTGCATTTTACTCACAAACTCTCAAAATGCCTCTGAGACATGCAGGTCTCACAGTCAGCTGCCCTGATGTTTCCTTTTAACAGGAAAGATGTAATCGTTTCTACATAGAGATAAGATAAAACAACAAAACTTTTTGGTAAAATTCTTGATTTGGTTCTCTGGAAAGTAATTTGTCAAATATGTTTATCAGATATTAGAATTTTGGCTCACTAGAATAGAAAAAGTGTGAAACCAGAGTTTGAAAAAAACAACAGTATTTTAATTTTGATTAAACATGAAAAACAACCTTAACATATTTTAAAAAAATCATTTTCTTTTATTTTCAAAGACAAGATCATGAGAAAAGTTAAAGTGAGTCACTCTTTGTCCCAACAACCTGAAGTATATCTACCTCAAATAAATCTAAACTGAACCACAATCAACATGATCTGTGCATTCTCAGGACAATCATCAAAATGACTTGTAACTAAAGGTTTAGTACCGGTAATTACCTTTAGAGAAACTGTGACAGCACAGGGAACAGGCCTTTAAGTAACTGTTTATCCCCGTTTTCCACACATTATCTGTCCTTTTAAGAGAGCAGTGATGAATAGATGTCGAGAAGGAAGAGTTCTCAACCAAGGAGGCAGATAAACTTAGCAAATCCACATTTTTAAAAGCTTTTTAAAGCAGATATGTGAATTATTTTTCTGTATCAAAGTTTTCTAAACGTTTTAAATGATATTTCAGGTCTAAACTATGATCAATGGGCAAAGTTCCACAACATCTGTTATTCTTCTGAAGACCCTCCTTCCTCCTATAGACCCCTTTTACTTGTTTCTGAACGGTGAACTTTTTCGGCCAATAAAATTCAAATTTCCGCATTGTCGGCTGTCTGTCAACGTGCACGCGCTTTGCGCAAACCTGTAGAGGTGGGGGCTGTGTGCGCCCAGGACGCTCTGTGTCTCTGTTTACAGTCTCGTCAGCTCATGGAGGAGCCAGAGCTCATTGCTACTAAAAGTTATCCATTCCCTGACTAGGCATTTATTTTTATTTTTAAACATTTCTCCTCACGGAATGGCAAGGCTTGCCAAGGATACGTGTTTATTTTGGTGAAGAATTCCATTTTGGTCCGAATGCAGTTCATTTCTGGGTTCTGCAGCTCGCAGCAGCTCGCACTGAAAGAGCCAGGTTTTATATTTATATATAGATATATGTTAGTGTTTATTGGGAATCATGGATGTCTTTTTAATGAATTAGTGCTGTAATGATGTCCAATTTAGGGCAGAGAGCTTGTAAATAAAATGTAAAATCTAATAAATTCACAAAGAAGTTGCAAAAATAGTAACAGCCTTCAGTCTTCATGCCTTAAACTCAACACAATGTTGAAAATATCCAACAAGTTGTAGTTCAGAGACATGCAGACCTTGGTTAGAACCAGTGGTTTTTTGAGCTACTGTTGTTTTTTGATTATCTAGAATCAGTCTTTCCATTCTCCTCTGACCTTTGACATCAGCATGGTTTTCATCCTCTGCTTCCTGGTGAGAGTCCCAGTTGATCAACAGTTCCTTAAATTCTCAAACATGCCTAAATGCATTGAATTGCTGTCGTGTGATTAGCTATTGATCACCTTTTTCTCACTTCCCAACACATCCTTACTGTGTTTGCAGTACTGTAACCCCCTCTTTCCCAGCTCTCTGAACAGAGATGCACATTTAGAAATGTGCTTGAGGGCATGACATGTTTATTCAAAGCTGAAACAACAGGCTTCTGAGCCAATTAGATATTCTCCTCATCTGGTGGTCAGGATGGCTTTTTTCAGCTACAAGTGTCTCTTTAGTGCTGTTTTTCAAGCCAGGTATTTTGAAAATGTTCATTTTTTACTGATTTACCTCTGAGTTCAGCCAGACATGTTGCAGAAAATTGATCTGCACTTTAGTCCATGGTTTTCCACTATATGTGAGAGTCTTTCACTGCACCTCAAACCTTCAGACTGGTTGTTCATTGAAGTCCTTCACCCATAATTCTGGTGTAGATCAAAGCCTTTCACACTGAAACATGACACTAAACCCAGGTGCCTTAACCCATTAGATAATAGGAAGGATTGCAGGCATCAGTGAGTCAGAGACAGGCTGGAAATGAGAACGATCAAAGCAAAAGCCTTTGGTTTGGCTCTAAACTAAAGGACTAAAACTTATTAATAACACTTAAGTGGAAAATGAGATGTATGTAGCAAACCCTTGCAGGGACACAGCTGCTGTCTTTATGAATGACTGACCCCGTCCCTGTTTCTCTATCAGATAAACGCTGACGTCAGAGAAGCTGCCCGCACATAAAGGCTAATGTAATCAGGGGCCTTGCAAACACAAACACACATGTACACATTGTATTTTCCCTTTTGTTCCATCGACAGCATGGACACACAAACACAGGCCAGGCTTGTCTTTCAGTCAGCACAGAGAAAAGGGCTGGGGTGGGGGGTGGGGGGTGGTGGGGGGGACGGTGTGTGAAGAGAAGGGGTTAGATCATTATCACTACAGTGTCATCTAATCTTACAAGTTGCTTCTTCAGATTCATATTATTTTGGATCTTGGAAGAGGAAACTAGACGGGTGCAGAAAGTATTACTAACGGATGCAGAACCAACAAACCAGATCTTACTGATTCAAAGCAACGTTGATCTTGTAGATATTCAGGTATCTATTCTCTGGAAATTCAAACTGAAGTTAAAATTGCTAAACTACCTGTTCCTGTTTGTAGCCGTGAAATGTGGTCTTTGTTGACTTCTGAATCTTCATGAGCTGATTATGTTTTCGTTTACAGCCTGACTCAGAACACTGGGAGGTCATTATGTGGGTTTTGTTTGGCTCAGTGCATTGGAAGATATTTGTTATTCCTGCAAAACAATATTTTTACCAACAATTATTGCTGTTTTTGGAAGAAATGCCAATGAAATACTTAAATGACTAAATTACTTCCCATTTATGATGTAAATAAAGTCACTTCTTATTTCCCAGTGATGCATTCAATCTAAACAAATAAAAAAAAACGTGGACAGTATTTTGTTTATTATATATTTGCTTCTAAAATGTATTTATCAGATATTAAATTGATTAAAATAAAGAAAATAAAACATATTTTCAAGTCTTTTTCTTTATGGGGTGTAAAAATAATCAGCCCTAAGAAGCTGTTTGTCTGTGTCACAGCAAAAATCAATTCTAGATACATAAACAATAAAACCAGAGCCGACCAGAAAGTGATAGGAAACAGGAAATGAGGCTGATGGGTGAAGGAGGAGTCCGTGACACATGAAGAACCATCAGCTGTCAGAGGATTGTTTAAACACAACCAGCAGAGCAAACAACACGGCCTCATTTACTGGCAAGCGAACAAGATGATAACCAGTTGTCTCCTCTGTGGTCGGAGGAGAGGAGGGTGTGTGATTGAAATAAGAATGACAGCTGGGTGGGGGTTAGAGGGCGTGATGATAAAGAGACGGTCTCTGACAGCTCATCAATGACAGCGATGCGATAAACAGCTCTCTGACAGGAAAAGCACAAAACCAATCTGGAGCTAAATGCTTTTTGCCACTAATGTGAAGAATTATTTTATATTATTGCTGTTTTGTAGAAATCCTGGTCTGATCTGAGATTCTTCTTCTTGGTGAGTGTCTGTGTGTGTGGGACGACTGCTGTTCAGACAGTATGGCTGGTTAAGCTCAGAGCTCCAGGGAACGACGCTGTTGTTTAGATTTATCATTCAGTCTGGAGCCACGTTCTGTGTGATCCGAGCTTCAGGCCTCTGCTGTGCTTCATTAGGGGAGATGGAGGGGATGTGGTGGTCCAAACTGTGAATGAAGCAGACGGCTGACAGAAACGATCCCTTCTCCAGAACCTGCCTCTACTTTACAGCTGGGATCAAATGACTGATGGAGAAACAAAACTGTGAATAAATATAGAAATGTTTTTAGTCAAACCCACACTGTATTGATATGTAAGAACATTTTTGTGATACGTTTGATATTTAGCTGAGTCATGAGGTGTTTTTCCAAACTGTTCAAAATGCTGCTCCTTTTAGATCAAAAGCCAATAAAGTGGCACCACTGTAAAATACCAGATAAGGAATTCATCTGGGTCCAGGGTCAGTGAGTAAAATGGTTTTCAATCCCAGCAGTGAGGGAGCAGCTACTGGAAACCATTGAATAACTAAACATCTTTGGTGCTTCTTTCTTTTTTGTGTAGAGGTTCACAGACCTGGAACAGATCCTAAACTCTGAGGTGAAACAATCTCTAATCACTCACCATCCTGTACATCCTGTCATTTCTTCTGCTGCCTTTATTGTTGCATTAATTAGATTTTTCTGTGATGACTAGTTTTATTGTCATTTTAGTTTTGAAAATGCAACTAAAGGACTGGGTTTGCAAATTAGCTTTAGACTAAAAACTCTTTACGCAAAGCAACAGTCACAAAGTTCTTACATGTAACTTTGTTTTTGTTCTAGAATATCTAAAACAAACTAATTACCGTATTCCAACAATTAAGCAACTGCTGTACGATCACCACAGTTTATTATCGAGTCTCTTAATCATTTCAGTTTCCACTCATTTTATTTATTTATTTTGTTTTGTTAGCTCCACCTAAAGTTGTCTCCCATTAGAACTCATGGAAACAACACAGAGAAGAGCTCATGATGGGCTCTACACATCAGCACACATCAACACTGACTCCAGTTATTTTTCAAGTCACATGGAAGTGAGGCCCAGAGACTCACAAAAGGAAAGTGAAAACTCACAATTAGTCACATCAGTAACAGCCCAATAGCCTAGTAAACTGTCAGTGTTGCTCTGCAGACTTTGGTCTAGCTACGCTCCATTGGAACCTCCGCAGCCCTCTGATTGGCCCGGTCAGTCTGGTACCAGGCCAATCACAACGCTCTAACGGTTTGGTGGGTGAGATTAGCTGATGATGGCACGGCAGCGACTTTGAAATTAAAACACATGGTGGCAGCTCAGGAACCGCGTTTGTTTGAAACGGCTTTGTGATCAACTTTGGATGATTTAGATTTGGGCTTTTTCTTTAAGATGCGAACAGAGGAACTTAATTCCTTTATGTTGAAAAATGATGAATTGGCTGCTTTGCTGACAGGATACGGTAAACGTTTAATTGAACAGCTGGTTCCGGTTGTTGCTAAAAAGCTCTGATTGGTCCTAGCTCTATCCAATAGCATGTGAAGACAGTTTGATTGACAACCGTTGATCCCACCCCTATAAATGAGTCATATTATTATTAATTCAATGGCTTGTTGTCAGATTATATATCCACATAAAGTCTGGCTTGCCAGGCTAACAGTCCAGTGAAATCCTGACCAAAAACTACAGGCCAAATAAATCACAGCTAAATAAATTTTTTCTATTTTCATAAAGCAAGAGAGTTCAATTAAAGTTCAACCAGGTCAGCAGAAAAGGAACATTGTGCAGCCAATAACCCAATTAATCTTCTTAAAGTGTGTGGAAGCTATCGTGATGAGTCTGGGTTCAGATCCCTTCTACAGGTTGCTGACTTGGTTTCTGATGTTTAGAAATGAGAATAAAACTGAAATAGAGTCACTTATTTCTTTATGTAAAACTTAGAACTTTTCCATTTAAAATATAAAATATTACATATAAGCATGTTTGTGTGACTCTCTGAGTCATTTACTGACAGTTTTTAATATTTACAGGACATGACATCATTTAGGGTTCTAAAATTCTAAACTATTGTTTTTATAGTTATGAATATTTGTTTTGTCCATGTTCATTGTAATGATAAATTAGCACTGATAAGTTTAGGAGTCAATAGAAATGTTAAAGGAGTCTCTGTTGAATCACTAGTTGACTTGTAGAGTTCTGTATGGAGCGATGGAGGAATTCCCCTATTTTTCACACAGCACACAGAAAAATGGTCAAATGAAAATATTCTCTGTTCCTGTTTCATTTTCAAGGCAACATAAAAGACATTTATACTCAATTTAAAGTCTGATTATAATCATGCAATATAGTCAATCAAAGGAGAAGTAAATGACATTTGAAAGCAGCACAGTCACCAAATGAACCCTTAAGCTCAGTGATGAGACATAATGAATGTGATTGGATATGAAACCGTTTGAATGTCCTCATTTGTCACCATAATGATGCCGTAGCTACTGATTAGCTGTCCTGTTCTGGAAAAGCAAAGCGATCTATCTGATGTGCCTCAGTCTGTCTGACATAAACAGTGGATTAGAAGTTGAAGATGACGGTGGACTGGTGCTCGTCATCAGTCAAACAAACATGACTGGATTAGGAGTGGAAGAGTCACTGGGCATAAATAAGAGCCCCTAACACATTGAAATGGAACAGTTTTTAAAGAGAGGGTAGAGTTGGATGGGGGTGGGGTAACGTTTCAGTCGTCACCACAGAAAGTCTAAACATTTCTCCATTCATGAGCCTGTTGGAAAACAAACAGATTATATGTGTTAAAGATGAGGTAGACGACTGACATTCTGACAGAAAACAATCTCTGGGCAGCACAGATAAGCATCTGCTCTGCACCTGGCAGAGCGTAAGAGTTAGTCTTTTTGTCATTTAAGGAGGAGGTTTGCGCACCTTTAAACCAGTTTAACTGTTGTATGCTAGGATGAGTTTAACAACAGTGCATGTGAATTCAGACTGGATATTGATAATTAGACTTTAAAGCTACGATCCTAAAGTTTTCCTTTACACTGAGGAAGTCAAGTGTATTATTGTCTTCATCAGAAGTGACGATAGGATGGAGTGTGAGATCAATCTATGAATTTAGGTTCATCTGCAGTAATGAGGGACTGGCTCCAGTTTGGTGTGGTGAAAACAAACACTCTTACTGGTCTGTCTATATTCCAGCCCTCAGCAGTGGTCGTAATATTTAGATCATGACAAAAATATCAAAATCCCAGATAAGCACCTGAAATGTGATGGCTGGGCTGAGCTCCATCATCCTGATGGAACTCAGTTTAAAGCTGCTGCTCCTCCACATCAAAACGAGCAGCTGGGGTAGGTTTGGGCAACTGATTAGGATGACAGCTGATCACCTTTTTCTAAAGGTTTTCCAGGCTTGTCCCACTGAAAGGAGACCCTAGGCAGACTTAGGACTTGAAGGCGTTTGTATAACCTTTCTGGTCTATGTACACCTTAGGATTGTCCAGCAGGAGCTGCATAGTGTTGCTAGGGAGAGGGATGTCTGGATCAGGATGGTTTGTTTAAAGCAGTGGTGTCCAATCCTGGTCCTGGAGGGCCGGTATCCAGCAGGTTTTAGAGGTCTCTCTACTTCACCACACCTGATTTTAGTGGCTGATTAAAGACCTTCTGCAGAACTTGATGACATGCAGAACAGGTGATTCAACCATTGATTCAGGTGTGTTGGAGCAAGGAAGGAACCAAAACATGCTGGATACTGGCCCTTGAGGACCGATTTTGGATACCACTGGTTTAAAGCAGCAAGACAACAGGAATTGGTGATCAAAGATCCCAGACCTTGACCCTGTTGGGGATCTTGGAATTTTTACAGATCCAAAAAGGATGGAGAAATAAAGTCCTAGAGAGATCTGATTCAGGGTTGGTACCTGTTGGTTTTATGGTAGCATTTTTTGCAGTATCTGCAGAAAGACAAACATAAGTTTGAAGATTCAGACAGTACTAGTGTCATAAGAACCCAGACATCATTGGCCCAAATCAATTCCTGCTTATCTTTTATTTTGACTTTAAATTTGTGAAAAATACCCCTAATAACCTGAGTTGTAACCAAATAGCTGTGACACAAACTTTTAGGGTTGATTTCACACAATTACTGTAATCACTCTAGTCCTCCTTTCACGTGAACCACAAACATAAATAGATGCTTTGCAAACTGATTAATCCAGACGTGAAAGTGTCTAGTTTGACATAGAACCTAAAGAGTGCTAAATTCACTGAAGCGGGAGCAGTGACCACAAATCCCCTTGACACATTAGGAAAACCTTGAGCCAGTTCAGCGACCTGCTCATGAAACTGATAGGAACGTCTCTCTGGGATGGCTGAAGCACAACCGATGAGTCCGTCAGTGAAATCAACCTGGCAGGCGACAGGCAGCGTGTGTGTCGGAGTCATTTGCCATGTCAGACAGGGATACGGTGGCCAGTCAGCCAAGGCACTGTATCATCCAGACTGTCACTAAAACTGGTCAGAGAGAGAAAAAAATCCTTAAGAACCAATTTCTAGCCAGTCTATTACTTCTTACTAAGTCCACTAACAGAATATCTTTATGGAATAAACCCAGTTTAAATAACAGCTGCATCCATAAAATTGAGGTCTTGTAATAATTCCAACCTAATAATTGAGCTATCCAGTGTTTGAGCTGCAAAAGCGCTATAAGAATAATATGATTTGTTACCGACTGATCCAAAAAGCTATTCCAAAAGCTGAGTTTAATCAACTAAATGCCCCTGACTGTATTATATTGATTGATGGCAATGCGATACAGATATTTAAGCACAGCCTGCAAAGAGCTCTAAGCACTCTACAGAGATGTGCTCATAAATCGTAACAATGAAAGCAAGTTGCTCCCAGCTGTGCACACTAATTATACGGAATAATAGCTTCTCTTTCACTTAAGCCCTGTTGCTCTTTCTGCATATCTGTCTATCCATCTAGGCATTGCTTATTTAAGCATGCTTTTTAAAAGTAATTTGTTCACAAGTTTTATAGTTTGTGTATTATATCATAGCAGGAAAAGCATACTTTTCAAATGACGCATTTCACCTAAAAAGTGTCTTCAGTTGGATCAAGGCTGCTTTCCAGGTCTAATTTTGTTAGCGCCAGGGCAATGGAACAGTAGCCAAACTGCATCTTTATTAAATGAATGCAGGTCCTACTGTAAAGGTCAATGCAGTACGAGCACCATCCAGTTACTCACCCAGCCCTGCAGACACAGGCAGAGGCAGAGACAGGATTAGTCATGGCTGATTGCACACAAGGATGGATGTTTCTGACAGCTCTCTTATCTGAAGAGGAGCCACAATACGGCTGAGATACAAGAGGAGGTGATTATGATGACAGGAACTCAGCTATTGATCTTCTAATAGAGGCACTTCAGCTAAGTAAAAGATTGCGTTTAGTAAGGTATATAATTTTACAGAAAGAGTCTTGTTCAACCTTCAGTTACACAGTGAAGCAGAGTTCCTATAAACAAAACATCAGGGGACCACTTATACAATAGAGGGAGGCAGTGAATAATCAGCTCTTTCTACTCCCACATTCTAGTCCATTCAGCTGTGGCTCAGACTATTTCCTGGGAGCCATCTTGTGCAGGATGTCCTGGCTTAGTGTGTCAAAGCACCACATAACAAATCACTGAAGCTTAACATGCATACAAGTGATCTAATAAAGAATAAGCTAATAGAGGCGTCCAAACTTCAACCAACCAAAGTCAAACTTTGACTTGTCCATTTGAAGATAGGGTGCCTAGAAAAAGTATTCATCCCTTTGGACATTTCACCCCTTTGTTGCTTTTATAAATGAATTATGAGCAACATTATTTGGTTCATTTGACCAAAGATTTTACAAAAAACAAAACAAAAGCCTTTAATGTCAAAATTGATTTCTAAAACATGACAATAAAACAACAAATTAGACAATTTGAAAAAATATTCACCTCTTCTAAAGTGACTGATCTTATTCAACTGGGGTTCAGCCAATTGGTGCTAGTAGTCTTCACAGTTAGTGGAGTGGAGATCACCTGAGTGCAGTGATTAAGTGATTGTAGTATAAAGACACCTGTGTCTGGAAGGTCCATTCACTGGTTAATGAGACATTTCTGGCTACCATCACAGCATGTAGACAACAGAACTTCCTAAGAAAAAGTTATTGAAAAGTTTAAGTCAGGGGATGATACAACAACAGTTCTAAGTCACTGAACATCCCTTGGAGATCAGTTAAATCCATCGTCAAGAAATGGAAGGAATGTGGCACCATGTGTAAATCTGCTTAAATCAGGCTGTCCTCACAGACTGTGTGACTGTTCAAGAAGACTAGTGAGAGTCCACCACACCATGGTGCCTTCCTCTGCTGTTCTGGGTTCTGGTCACCGGGGCAACATCCTGAGTACGGCATCCCAGACCGTCCTCTTCACGGCCAAGTCTACCAGCTCCTCCACCGTGACACCCAGCGTTCCCTGGCCAACCTGGAAATGTACTTCCTCCAGGTTGGCCTGGGTTGACCTGAGGGACCCCTGCTGGCAGGACACTCCCAAGACACCTCCTGATGGAGGAATCCTAACCAGATTCCCGAGAGTCCACCAGCCAGGACACCTATAACTCTGAAGGCGTTACACAGCAGCACTGACACCTACCGCTGCTCCCCAACTGCAGGCCAATTAGAAAGTCCTTTTAAGCTATTGGAGAGCCAATCACTAGCTCCCATCAGGCTGATTAGGTGACGAGGTCCAGCTGCATGAGGGCTTGAGCAGAGGAGGGTTCAGGAACCAGATGATGTCATGTTTGTGGCTGCATGCAGATTGGAGGAGGAAATCCACCCTTCAGACTTGAGAGCATGCAGGAGGGCGGGTCCTCACAACAAGGCCTCCTCAAAACAGAGGGAGCTGTAACAGCGCTCTATCTCTTTATTAGAATTAGTACTGTACTTATCCTAAAAGTCACTTTGCCATCTGGTGGAAGATATGAGTATTGCATTAGGCAAGTGCCAAATCATTAATATTATTATTGTTTTCATTATTACTTATATACTGATACATTTATATAATTGCCTTCCCCTTTGTATGCTTTTAAATCTCTTCTGAAAACTCACCTATTCACCTTGGATTTTTAACACTTTTTATTTATAATTATAGATCTATTTTTGTTATTTTATTCCTAATTTATTATTTGATGTAGTGTGAATTCTGTTATATTTTCTGTTGTTTTATTAAAGGACAACTTGGTCCTTAGATAGTTGTTTTAGAGTGCTTTCTAAATAAGGTTGTTTTGGATAAGAAAGATATTTCAAAAATCCTGATTACTGTTTCGTGTATCTGACTTTAAAGTGTTGACACTTTGTGAAGTTGTCATTTTCTCAAAACATATTGAGGATTTCAGGCAATAAAATATGCTTTAGTTTCATTTTCACTCCAACACATCTAAATGTGTTCAAAAGTATGTGATTATGTAGTTATAATAAATATTTATAGATATAGATTCTGAAGGAAGTGGTGTCTGAAGGATATAGATCATATTTAGGGTTGGGGTCCTTTATGTGCTGAATAGTTTAGAATGAAGTGCTAATAATTTTTTGAGCAGAATTCAGCTTGAGACATTTCTCACTCATTTTCTTCAAAAGGCAACATCTTCTGTTTACTCCAAAAAAAATGAATCAGTCAGAGCCCAGCTGTCCTGAATCTACCTGGCCCCCACAGAAAAACAAATGATACAAAACAGGAAAGGGCTTTTTGGTGGGAAAACCTGAAGTGGTAGCATCTGTCCTTTTGATTTAGAGTTTAGTTCTTAGTTTAGTCCTCAATCACAAAACAGCGGACATCAATTTCATGTCCAGAAAACCTTGAAAGCTTGAGAGAGAACACCTGCCACCACATTTCTTTGAACAGCTTTGTTTTTATGATTGTTCAAATATCTTCAGCCCAGGGCAGGTGGTCACTGTTGAACAGAAACTGGGGAGAGATGTGAAAAAATACCAGCTGTTGTGAAAACGGAGTGGCCTGTGTGATTTGATTTAAGATATGAAATGATAGCAGCCTCTCTTTCAGAGTGTGTGTGTGTGCGCGCATGTAGCTTGCACCATACATACCCCACACTCTCATGGCTAATTTTTTTATATCAGTGGAACTGATTGTATTCGTGCATAGCTGTCAGTCTTTTAAATTAAGGCTAATAGGCTCTGTCTAGCCACTCTGCTTCAGATACATACACACACACGCACACATGCACGCAAGCACACACACGCGCGCGCACACACACACACACACACACACACACACACACACACACACACACACATATTTATTGACAAAGCCAAACTGGATGATCGAAGCTCGGTGATCTAATGAAAAACAGATTTGCTGTTTTTCAGTCTGCCTGATCTTTTCATCCTCTCCTTCTAATCTGACACACACGCACGCACACCTAAGCCAGCACATATTTCATCGACCCAAACACAGAAAAATGTGACCTACGGTGTGTGGTTGCGTTTAATATGAACCATTACTCTATATGTAACTGGTAGGTCTGCATATATCAGAACAAAATTGAAACAATCTGTCCTGAATGGTGTAGGATCCTGGATGTCTGGCTCTGTAACCATGGCAGTGGATTGGTGGTGTTCTGGGGTGGAGCCTGTTTAGATCTGGCTTGTTGCAGCTCATCCAGTAGATGTTCAGTCAGTCTGAGATCTAGGTCTTTACAGACTCTGTATTGTCTGTATCTTTAGATATCTTCACTCTGTGTTGGAATGAATCATCTTGCAGGAGATATTTGTTTGAAACAATGCTGAGGTGCTTGGTACAGGTCACTATTATTCTGTTCTCAATCATTAGCTAATATTTCTGTCTCTGTATCTCACAACTCTAAATCTGGAAAATACTTTCAGAGGTATATTTTACATTTATACTTATGTACTTTTGTATATCTTTTTTTATGAAGTGATTTGTCTTCCTGTGGATGTGGCCTCACATGGTTTCCAGCTGTAAAAGGAGTGTACGGCAATATTTCCTTTTTTTAAAAATTATATCTGAAACATATGGTTTATTGTTTTTTCTTTTTAATGGAGGATATCTTTACGTTTACTGTAATCCCTTGGTGCCTTTTATGGTTATAAACAGTTGGATGATGCAGACTGATCATGTGAGTATGAGGATACTTTCCTTTAATATTTCATATCTTTAAGCTGTGGCTTTGGCTTTTTACCTTATAACCAGCTAAAAGACCTAAAGAAAAATAGTTTATAAAATGTTTATTGACCTATTTAAATAGCATTAAAATCATACAGGATACAATTATGTTTCAAGCAGCAAGCTTCCAATAACAGCTGGGTTTGAACCAGCAACCTTCTGATGAGCAGTCATCCACTCATCCCACTAAGCCAGAAGGAACAAACAGCGACTCTACTCCTCCAGACAGATAGTAAATGAATGTCTGTACCAGGACACAGAGCATGTGACTTAAAGATCAGAGTCAGTCAGACACACCTGCCCTGAATCAGAGCCTAATCACAGCCATTGGCTCGGTGAAATCCTTCCACCAACACATACCAACCAGTCACACCCAGTGCAAATCAGTATAAAGGTAAGATGATGAAGCATACTGCTCTACTCTGAGCTTTATTCTGCTGTTTGGATCCCCCAAAATCACATTGAGATATTAGATTTTTTCAATGTCTTCAATGTCTTGTCCTCATAAAAACTCAGTGGAGTCCCCACCCCACTCAGTTCTCACTACAGCACTCAAATTAAATCACCTTTTGAGCTCTTTATACCACTGTGCACGCTCCCGCTCCCACTAAGTGCAGCTACAATAGCAACCCTGTTCCAGTCTGGTTAAACAGCTGGATAATTGCAGTCATCATAGCTGAGAGGCAAAGTGGGTGTGCCGTATTTAAGTGTTTGTTCAGTATTTTGTTCAATGGTGATTGCTGGTTCAGTGCTGTTAATAGAAAGTGAGAGCGTGGATTGTGCTACTACAGAGGGCTCTCCTTTCAACAGCGTCTCTAATCTCATTGTTGTCACAGAAACTGACTGAGTCATGTGGAAAAGAGTCACAGAATCTGAACTGTTTTTAAGGGTTTCACTATTATAATGTAAAACTGCTGGAAAAAGTATAAATACGCAACTTGGTTTGAATAAAAAGTCACATTTATCTGTGTGTTACTGTTAATCAGTGTGCCAACTGCTTGCATTGTAATATTTCCAATTTCTGTTAATTTTTTTATTTTAGGTGTAGGTCACATTTTTAAACATGGAGGAAATATTTTGCCTTTTGTATTTTAATGTATTGGTATAAATGTAATTTGCAAATTTATATCAAACACAACAAAAAATCAACATCTACATTTGTGCTTTAGTCATTTTTAATACTTTTACACAACTTGCACTTTATAGTACTTTAATATAAGATATTTCAAGATGATAGGATGAAAAGTGTAAATGTTTTGAACATGTTTTATTAGATTAAATTGATCATTTTTATCATTTAGTTTGATCAAAAATGTTCATTTCTGGAATAATTTGTTCTTCTTCTCCTCCCATATCACATATGAGAGATTAGTGGCCCAGTTAAAATGGTTTTACATTTTTGCTTTTTCAAATTAAAATTGATATTCAAATAATTTATGGTGAAATTATGTAAATGTAAGAGACTGTAGCATACAAAGTTACAATAAATACAAGAGACATTAGTGCGTCACTCAATAATGTGAAGATTGAATTTTATTTGATTTTTTTACATTTTTGCAAAAGTGAGAAACAGATCCAGAAAATGTAAGGACACTTTAACACAATGGTTTGTGCCAGAGAGCTTAAGTATATCTGCTCAACAGGAAGCATCTCACATTACAACTGTCTGAACCCAAAGGATTGGGATTCCAGCAGCAGGTCTGACCTGTCTTCTGCTTCTGCTGAGGCCTTTTTCCAGTTGGAGGTTTTTATTCTTGCTATAGCCATAGATGTTTTCTCAGTCCAGGTAGAGAACAATGTGAGGAATCCCACTGCTGCCACCACTGGTTCAAAATATACAGTATTAGCATAAAGAAATTTTATGCTGATGATCCCTGGAATGAAAAAAAATCCCAAGCAGCAGAATATGACTTCGCATAATCCAGAAGGCTTAACTAATGTTCAAGGCAGAGGTCACGCTAGACTTTTTTGTTTTCCATCATTTTGACTGACAGGGTTAAAAAAAAAAATCCGGTCACAATCTATTTTTATCCCACTTATTAATTTAAAGAAATATATAATAATTACATTTTCAGCAGCATTATTTCATTATTTTTAAATAATATTGTAATTGTTCCTCAACCTTTTCATCCTCTACTGATGGTCGCGGTTTGGAGACCCTAGAATGTTTTGAAGCTGCAGAGGATCGCTCGGTTCCAATTATTTGATTGATCTAACACCGCCGGTGTTACACCGGGCTCAGATAAATCCATAGAGCTAGACACTAAAGTAGCTGATCAGCCAGTCAGAAATCTCTAAGAACTCTCTCCGCGCAGAGTCTGGAGCGCAGCGCAGAGCATGTGAGGTGCAGCTCTGTGCGCTCAGAGGGACACTGATTATAATATTAATGTTCATTATGAGATCATGAGGGAGAGAGAGAGATGAGGGGTTCACATACAGTATTTGAGAACTCATGGGAGAACCTGGTGCTGATGTTTAATGATCTGATCATCATCAGGTCTGATACCTGATGTGCACTGGCAGACCAGTTCCTGTAGTTCTTCTGTTGCAGAGCACAGGACGTCTGGAACACAGGAACAGCAGCACAGCACCTCAGTCTGCTGGGCTGCATGTTATTGGTGGAGATGCAGCACTCCTTGGATCGAGTGGGGATAATTCAGTGATTGCTTAAAGCAGCAATGTGGATTATTTTTGTATGTATCAAAGTTTTCTAAATGTTTTAAATGATATTTCAGGTCTAAACTATGACCTATGGGTTGAGTTCCACAACATCTGTCATTCTGATGAAGACCCTCCTTCCTCCTTTAGACCCCTTTGAATTATTTCTGGCCCACGAACGTTTTCAGCCAATAAAATTCATATTTCTGCATTGTCGACTTTCTGTCAACGTGCACGCGCTTCGAGCAAACCTGTAGCAGTAGGGGGCGCTCTCGTACAGGACGCTCCATGTCTTTCTCTGTTTACAGTCTCAGTTGTTCATGGAGGAGACAGAGCTAATTTCTACTAAAAACGTATCCATTCCCCAACTACAGAGGGATTTATTTTTATTTTTAAACATTTTACCTCACAGAATGCCAAGGATTCGTGTTTATTTTGGTCAAGAAGTTCATTCAGGGATGAGTCATTTCTGTGTTCAGCTACAGAGCACCACAGCAGCTCAGTGCTACAGAGCTAACTATCAGAAGTACAACAGGGACAGGCGGATCAGGCCTTTGTAGTGTGGGAACATGATTTGTGAACTGTGAGTGATTGAACCCTACAATGAAACCATAGTTTGAGCAGGAGTTGCAGTTGTTTATGCCCAGCTTACAGACTGAAGTAATGTGCCGTGTGCACGCGCGCGTGTCGAGATGTTTTGGGAGGAGCCGTTGGACTTTGGATTCAAAAACTGCTCTTTCTGAAATAATCCAGAGAGCGGCTTTAATATTGATGGGGACACGTCACCTCCGTCCATACCAAATCTACGCCCATGATGGTCTGATGGCAGGCGCGTTCGCACACACACACAGGTTTGTGATTGTAATCCGTCAAATGACCGACGGCCTTCAGATCTCTTAGTCAAAGTAAAAAAAAAAAGTCAAATTTTCCATTAACGCGACCCCTGGTTCAAGGCCACCAGTCTTTAGAGCCGTATCAGTGGAATTTGACGTGATTTCAGAATAGGATCAAACACTTACAATAACATTAGTTCAGTCTCTTGCAGGTAATTTCAGATTCCCTTTTTGGATATTGATGAATTCTTAATAATAAATGATTTCCTTTTTTTTGTCTTCCAGATTACTTTCTTTCTCACCATGTGGGTAAAAGCTAAGATGGCATTCCACTGAAGTATATACAAGAAGACACAGACAGCGGGACAGAATCTGATGTGTTTCTACCTTATGGATAAGGAATAATACTGTGTCCTGTGTTCTGGATTAAAGAACTGGTAACAAAGCAGGAAGATCACCAGAGACCAACGGTCTTACAGTCCTCCCAGTGAATTTCCCTACTCTGACCTCACACCCTCAGTATGAGTGGTCTGCTAGGGAAACTGGACCCTCGCAGGATACAATGGGGCTCGACATGGAACACCTTCACGTCCCGTGTCCTGAGGACCAAACCTGTAGAGTCCATGTTGGATTCGGCCATGTCAGGCACCAGCTCACATGGGACCAGACTGGCCCGGGTGTTGTCCACGGTGGACCTGGTGTCTCTTGGGGTAGGCAGCTGCGTCGGGACGGGCATGTATGTGGTTTCGGGGCTGGTTGCCAAGGAGATGGCCGGACCTGGAGTCATCGTGTCCTTTATTATCGCTGCTGTGGCGTCCATACTGTCAGGTGAGAGTGCACATATACAATGACCATGATTTAAGCAGTCTCTCTGTATCTCTCACTTTATCACACACACACACACACACACACACACACACACACACACACACACACACACACACACACACACACACACACACACACACACACTTTAGGGTTATTGAAGTTTAAAGGATGCAATCATTCTTATCATCATTTCACCAGGATGATTTATGAAGAGCCTTTCAGTAAGCACATACTTATCACAAGGGCATGGACATTACAGGGGGCAAAGCTATAATTTGAAAGGCCCTCAGGGGATATCTTAGTAGAATCATAGTGGTCCAATCATATCCTTTCACCAGGTAGAGTAAATCCTGTAATAATACAGTCAAAGATTTAAAGGATGTATGTGTGTCTTTTGTCCTGAAGGAGTGTGTTACGCAGAGTTCGGGGTGCGTGTACCTAAGACCACTGGTTCGGCCTACACGTACAGCTACGTGACCGTGGGCGAGTGTGTGGCTTTTTTCATCGGCTGGAACTTAATTCTCGAGTATCTGATTGGCACTGCAGCCGGGGCATCGGCTCTCAGCAGCATGGCGGACTCTCTGGCCAATCACAGCATCAGTAACTTCATGATTTCACACATCGGGACGCTCAACGGGCTGGGTAAGAGTCGACTGCAAGACAGAAAAACTTGAGAAGACTGACTCCATTTTGGATAGGGTGAATTTAAACTTGTAGTACACTAAAATGATTAGTGATAAAGGGAGAATTTTTACATTTTTGTGTGCTTCTAAAATTTAGTGATCCTAGTTCAATGATATGGAGAATTAAAGTACCATGTTCACTTTGAAATCCCCCAAACCCCAGTACTTAACCTTAACCATCAACATTTCCTTCAGTTGTTTGTTGTAATTAATCTAAAGTCTGAGCTACAAGGTAGATGAAGTAACTTGGACCCAGCTGACGTGTTGCAGCTGGTCAGAAGACCTTGGTTCTGTCATATGCACATTTCTAATGGTTTATCATTGGGGATGCTGGCGACAGTAAACCAATCAGAACTGGATTCTCCCTCAGGTAGTTTCAAAAGTACTAACTCATTACTAAGGCTCTTCCTGATAATCTGTTTTGACCTTAGTCCCTTTAGTGGGAATAAATAGTGATTAAAAAATAAATCCAGAACAAGACTCTGGTTCCTGAAAAGGTTCCTGCTGTGGAAACACACCTCGAGTCAAACGTTGGGACATTTCCTGTAAAGCTCTGAAAATATATCAAATTATCTAAAGTTTTCAAAGTAATTTAGTACACTAGGGTTCTCACACACTCATTTTCATCTCAAAAGCCAGAGTTCAATTCTTCTTATAGTGTAAAAAGTACATTTCCATCGGTGGAATCAAATAAGCACAAGTCTCTTGACTCCAAAAATCTGATTGAATAAAATCTGTTTTATTGAATATTTATGAACAAACTTGTACTTACTAACTTGGCCAGCATAAAAAAGGAACTTTGCCATGAAAATATTGTTTTCTAAGAAAATGTGGGCCTGGTTTAGTTGAATCACATCTTTTAAAATTCTAACAAAAATATTGATGGTGAAATGCAACCACCATCTGGGACATGAACCAAACCACAGTGGGGGGTTTTATTTGGCACTATTACTTATCTTGGAAGTTCTGACCTACTAGAAAGTAACAAGAGCAGTGCCATCCTGAATTTTGAAATGATTCCTGCAACACAGTTTTCCAGGTCAGAGCCGTACAGGATGCTGCGCTCTGCCGTCTCTGTCTGGGTGTCACTGATTTGTCCGACCTTTCCTTTTGGCCTCTGGTCTTGGTTAGTGACTGGATTAGCTCTGCTGTCTGACCCAAAGTAACCCAAACAGAACAGCCAAACGGAGCCAAGTGTCCCGCCCACTGCTCACTTCCTGCTGATCTAATGGGTACTGTGGCGGCCACATGGCAATGTTCCATGTTCTACTGGAAAGTTGACGCTTAAAGCTGTTAATTTTTTTCCCTCCACACCCAAGGGAAGGGTGGGATCTAGCTGAAAATGTATCCTCTTTGTTTCCAAAAACACACAGCTTATGTTTTTGTGCATATTGGAAAGTTAAATGTGAATTACCGGTATTAATAAATTGTTCTGCTGTTTTAGGTTGATTGAATCTTATTGGAAAATCATCATGACGTTTCTCAGTTTCTTGCAATATTTGTTATCTTGTCAGTACAAATTAAACGTTTTTCCATCAACAGCATGTAAACTCATTTAGAAGGCTTTGTGTACATTTGGCAGGCCTTATGTTTTCCTGTGTGTTCATACATGTTACTTCTTATGTCAGCAATAGTGAGAACAATGAAATTAGGTGAATATTTTTGCACTAGATATTTTACATACATTTACATATTTTATTTTGAAAATTAATTCTTAACCTGCGATGGACTGGCGACCTGTCCAGGGTTTCCCCCGCCTCTCGCCCCTTGACCGCTGGAGATAGGCACCAGCTGCCCCGCGACCCTCTGTGGAGGATTAAGCAGCTACAGAAAATGGATGGATGGATGGATTAATTTTTAACCAAAAATGTGGAGAATTTTCCTGAAGCATCTCCCATATTAAATAACGTTTCTGTCAATTTATGTTTTTTTTGTTGTTGTAAAAACACAAAACTGAATGTTAGATTTTGATTGGTTACTTGTTTCATTGATCTTATTTTCACTGAAGTGACAGATTTATTTCTAAACTGAGCATGTGCGTGGGTGTGTGTGTGTGTGTGTGTGTGTGCGCGCGTGTGTGTGTTGTTTAGGTAAAGGAGAGCAGTCATACCCAGACCTACTGGCACTCCTAATAGCTCTATTGGTGACGGTGATTGTTGCTTTAGGAGTGAAAAACTCTGTCGGCTTCAACAACGCTCTGAACATCATCAACCTCATCGTGTGGGTGTTCATGATGATTGCTGGACTCTTCTTTGTTAATGGAGAGAACTGGGATGAGGGGAGATTCCTGCCCTTTGGGTGGTCAGGGGTACGCACTGCAACCACTACACACATAAAATCCCAAATATACAGTCAGATGTAATGTTGGTGTAATCAGCTTGTGTTATTTAATTTGAACCATTGTTGTTCTGGCTGTGTGTTGCAGGTGATGCAGGGTGCAGCCACGTGTTTTTATGCCTTCATTGGGTTTGACATTATCGCTACCACGGGAGAAGAAGCAAAGAGTCCCAACACCTCCATTCCCTATGCCATCACTGCCTCACTCATCACCTGCCTCACTGCCTATGTCTCTGTGAGTTACCTCAGCCTTTAGACATGAACACTGAGTACCTAATCCATCCAGCTTCAACAGCACCATGCAGCAACCACACAGGCTTCTCTGGTAGTTTGAATTCTCTTTCTTCCTTTTCCTTATTGGCACCTTCTTAAGACAAAATTCAAATGTTAAGAATTTTTTAACAAAATTAAAAAGCAAAAATCCCTCTGCTTTCTGGTGTGTGTGTGTATGATCTTTCTATGCAGCTCACACAGCCTTCAAGGTGCACTGAGTGGTTGTTGCTGTGGGTGCTGTGTAACAGCAACCAATCAATAATCAGGAATGTTTAAGCATCACCTCAGGCAACGATTGCATCAACTTTTAAACTTCTCTCCCAGTCACTTCAGTTCTTCCATCATCACACCTCTCCTGCTCTTCAAGGTTATTTGAACCTTTTGTTTTGAATATATTTTGCAGCTATCTGTCAGCAGTCCTTCCTGCACCCATTTATATCTTGCAGCTGAAGATTAATTCATGAAAACTGACCAAATCTTTTCTGTACGTTATATATCACGTGCTCTTTTAGTGATATTGCTTCATTTGAGTGAAGGCGTGCACAGTAATTTATTTTCTCATGTTTCTCAATTCTGTATTTTTTTAGATTCACAGACTGTCTTATGGAGATGGTATTTGGGTGTATTACAGTGTATGGACTGACTTTACAGGAAAAATGTTCATAAACACATCAGCACCCTTTGTTTACGTTTTCTGCTTTAATTCCTCCCAAAAGTGTTCTGTTGGGTTGAGGTAGAGGTTTAAGTCGGACACAACTCACTCCTCTGTCTTTATTGGGACACGTGAATGCACTGAATTGGTGATTTACGTATATTATGGACAATTGTTGACATTTTTGCATTTTAAATCTTAAAAGATCATTATAACTGTGACATCATAATGTTTAAAATAACAACAGAAACAGAAGCAGCAATGGATGCAAACGTTATCTTTACATGCTGGTGGTGTCGTTTAATATTTATTTTTGGTGAAATCAGTGTCGGTTACACATCAAGAGATCAGATTCTGGCTGTGGTTGTTGAATACGGTGGTTGGAATGTATATCTGTCTACATTATGAATTTCACAGTTCCGGAACATTCCTGTCATTTTCTTTCTTTCAACACATCAAACTGCAGCAGTCACAGTAACACAACATCGGACTTTGTCATTTCATGTTTTACAATCCATAAATGATAAATGTCAAACCTAAAGATACACTGATCAGTGAGACGTCAGCGAGGAAGTAACCCCTCAGTCCACGTGGTTTTAAAGGTGAATTTCACTTTTGTGTTTGTTGTTTTCCTGTGTTCATGCTGTGCTCCATCTCCTTTGCAGCACAGTGTTTGTGACAGATGGCCTGGCATGATCTCACACATCCAATACAGGGATAGAGAGAATATACACACACGTGCACTGTCATGCACGCACGCACACAGAGTGAGACAAAAACATGACTAATGAGCATTTTGTTTTTATCTAACAAGTAGAGTGTTGAACACAAACATTTTTGTGAAGCTAAGTTGTGAAGACCTACATCTTGTTTATGTGACAAAAACATTTTGTGTAAAAGTAAAAAAACTTTTGAGTAAAATCTGGAAAACAGTGATACATAGTAAAAAGCTCAGTTTGGTGATTTTTCTCTGCCTTCGTCTTCTTTTGATTTTGAGTTGTTTTAGTGTTTGTTGTGGAAGTTGTTGGTTTGCTTTGTCATTTATTGCATTTCTAATCATTTAAATTATAACAACATTTCAGATTTTTGAAAACTGTCATATATTAATAGTTTGATGTGATATTCTTAATAACCAACAGTGTTCTGTGTCCTTCACACAGGTCTCTGTGATCCTGACGCTGATGGTCCCGTATGCTGAAATTGATGCAGACGCCCCACTGATGGAAATGTTCTCCATTCATGGCTGCATGTTTGCTAAATACATAGTTGCTGTTGGATCTATAGCTGGACTCACTGTGTCCCTGCTGGGCTCCCTGTTCCCCATGCCCAGGGTCATCTATGCCATGGCAGGAGATGGCCTTCTGTTTAAGTTCGTCCTCATTTAGTCCTTTGTTGTTTTCTATGAATATCAGTGACTTGGTGTATGTTTCTGAGTTTTCCCATCATTGTGTGTGTAGATTCCTGGCCCATGTGTCTTCGTACACAGAGACTCCTGCTGTTGCCTGTGTGGTTTCAGGCTTCCTGGCTGCCCTCCTGTCTCTTCTGGTCAGCCTCAGAGACCTCATAGAGATGATGTCTATAGGAACCTTATTGGCCTATACTCTAGTAAGTGATGGATGATGGGGGTGGAAACAATAAGTGCTAGAACATGTCTGGTGTCTAGCCACAAATAAAGTATGATGTATTTTTGACTGTTTTTACTTTTGTCCTCCTTGGTTGTCTTTTATGAAGTGGGACTAATAGATGATTTATACAGAACAACTCTAATAGTGTAAACAGCTGGTTTGATCCGCTCTTGAATGATTACAATTGGATGTTTGGAAATTATTCATTTTGGAATATTGATTGACTAAGACCCCCGTTGCACTGCATGGTGGTCTTTGCAGGTTAATGGTAAGGTCTAAAGCTCCGCCTTACTAAAGCAGTAGATTCCCAGTTGCATGTGATAGAGCGTGATAAATAACAATGATTATGAGCATGCACAAACCTTCTGGAGAAAAATAGTAGAGCTTTATTTTCATGGTTGTCAGGGAATTTGGGCAAGATATGCCTCATGCTACAACCTCATCAAGCCATTATCATCATGCGATCTTTCAGAGGTCTTCTAGCTTGTAGCTACATCCTGACCTGGTTTGAGAGATTTGTGTCTGGGTAGGGTGCAACAGCAAGCATAGGTTGTAGGATAATTGCAGGAATGTACTGCTGATCAGTATGAATTCAGGATAGCATAGTGCACAACCTATTTGGTGAGTACTAAGAACATAACATGACTGTCTTACCTCTGAAGAAGGTTTTCCAAATTTGGATCCAGTAATGTTTTAATGGGTCGTGCAGGTCATTGGAATAGGTAACCACGTGGTCCAAATTCAGTGTTCGGCAACAAATACACAGATTTTTAGAGAGGTATGAGGTGTTTTTGTTTATAAATGAAGCAAACAGCTCAGTCTCGTCCTCCACAGGTCAGCCTCTGTGTCCTACTCTTACGCTACCAACCTGAGGGCGACATCCATGGCTTTGTGAACTTTCTGTCAGAGGAGCAGAGCAAGAAGAAAAAGGAAGGCATTCTGGCTGAGTGCGAGAAAGATGCCTGCTCACCAACCAGTGAGGCCGACGAGTACGGAGGTCCGCCCACAAACACCTGCGGAGCCAAAAACCTGCCGTCGCTGGGGGACAATGAGATGCTGATAGGCAAACCAGATAAAAACGCATACACTGCCAGTCACCCCAACTATGGCACAGTGGATATGACCACAGGCATTGAGGCCGAGGAGTCGGAGGGAGGGATGTCGCGGCGGCTGAAGAAACTGATCGGTCCACACTACTACACGTTACGGATTCGACTTGGCCTCCCTGGAAAAATGGACCGGCCAACCGCGGTCACGGGGAAGACGGTCACTGTGTGTGTGCTGCTGCTCTTCATCATCTTCTTTGTTTTTTGCTCCTTCATCATTTTTGGTGAGAACGAGTGAGCAAAATCAAATTTACAGCGCGTGGCGTGCATTCGATCATTTCTCTCTACCTTTCTTTCAGGAGCAAGCAGCATTGAAGAGGGTCGCTGGTGGGCCTTGCTGCTATTAATCCTCCTCATCATCATCATCGCCCTACTGATAATCATCATCCTTCAGCAGCCAGAGAATCCCAAGCGGCTGCCCTACATGGCACCCTGTGTGCCATTTGTTCCAGCTTCAGCCATGCTGGTCAACATCTACCTCATGCTTAAACTGTCAGCCATCACCTGGATACGATTCTCAATCTGGTGCTTCGTGGGTCAGTAACATTCAGAAAACGCATTTATCTGTCATAGTAAAGGAATCAGCTTTATTTCTAATGAAAACAAGTCATTTCTTATTGAAATACTTTGACATTAGAGCCTGTAAGTTACTCACTTCCTTGTCAAAAGAGGAAAAGAATATATTTCCTCATTTCTCCCTCAGTTGTATCTGACCCATGTGTCTGTTTATGTCATCCCGCTAAGAGAAAATTATATGATTTTTTAAAACTGATTACAGCAAAACTAATCTGCTTGTGCCATTATGACACAGAGCAAAATGCCATTTTCAGTGATGATATTCTGCCTCATCTTCTGTTTATGAGGTTTGACCAAATTGATGTTTAAACATTGTCCTTTATGCTCATTTAGATCGTTTTTACGGTGTTAGCAGGATTATTGTGTTACTTTTAGTTATCTAAATGGATATAATTTAATTTTAAGTATTATTTTTATACTTACTTATATACAATCTTGGTATTTGATATTTATATAAGTCATGATATTTGCCAAAAACACAACATATTTGCAGAAAGTGTAATATACTCTAAAATAGACCCAAATGTCAGAGCAGGAAGTGGAAAACAGAGCTGGTATTTAAGAGGAAAAAAACTAAAAACGTTACAAAGCAGCGGAAAGACAATGAGAAAAAGAGACAGCTGATCTGGAATGCCTGGTATGCACACCACCCTTCAGATGTTTAGAGCCACTTGGAAATGCTCCTTTTTCCATTGAAACACACCTTAAAATAATCTGAATAGGAAATTTAGCAAATTGAGTTTTTGTCTTTTTCCACACATGTAAGTCCAGCTAAATTTGTCTTTTTCTGATGAAAACAACATTGGAAGATCGATTCATCATTTCCACTAACATTTTTACTCCTATCTCTGACCATCTCTGCATGTCTTGTTCATTTGCTTTATTTCCTTTCAGGCTGATTTCATCTTTTAACCAAAAACAGGAGGTTTCTAAGAGGTCCCAAACGTTTGAATGGCATTGAAGGAGCTGATTAAAAAGCAGGTGTGCTAACTAATAACTAAAACCAGGTGTGATGAGAGCAGAAAGCAGAACTGAAGAGGCGAAACCTAAAAACAGTCCATGAAAGGAGAGGTTCTGTCTAAAAAGAGAAATCTCAAAAATCAGTAGACAGAATGCTGATGGATTCAGACACTGTGTGTTTTAACAGGTGTGATTTCAAAGCTTTTAAAATTCATAACAGTTCTCACTGTCCCCAAACCTTTAAATGACCAAACAGTAGCGTCAGTAATGTCTCGATATGTACAGAATGATTCCTAACGTGATTAGGATTTGATACTTTAGCTGTTTTATTAGGGGAATCATCACAATACGTGATGGAGACGTGTCGTTACCACGCACTGAAGCCCAGGTCACGTTGTGCCTTCACTGATACAACTATCTGCATGTTCTGCTGCTTAGAACTATTTCACTGATGTCGGCTGGTGGCTTTGATATCACAAAACAAACAGTGTAGCATCATGTTTTCACACCATCCCCAGCTGGCTAACAGAGTATCAGGTAGGAGGAGTCAGAGTTCAGTTTCAGCCAGCTCGACATAGGATTGTTCTGATGCTGATCGGCTCTATTTGTCGTCTTTAATTGATGGATGAACCTGTTGAATATTGTAGGTTTTAGGCTCTGCTTTATGATTTCCTACATTTTTATCTCTCTGTTCCATATTTATGCTGTTATCTGTTAACGAGACGATAAACTTCAATCATTTTTGAAGTGGCGTGCTGTTATTTATTTATCTGAAATGAGGACCACACCCACTAGTGACATCACTCAAAGTGGGTAGGGTCTCAAGAAACAGGAAGTGGCCCTCTGACTGAAAGCAATGGCTAGAAAGATAGAAAGACGCTGCTGCAGATCGGCGCCGAATTAGCAGCAAATTTTCAGGTTTTTCAAACAACTCTTTCTCAAACAAGTCATACTGATGCATCACGACGCTATACGAGCTGTTTGTAAACCTCTACAATTTTGCATGCGAGTTTTTGGTGTTTGTTTCATCTGGACAGCTGAGTCAGTGTGCTACTGAGAGATGCACTCCAAGGAATGAATTGTAATCCTCACACACCCTCATATCCCATCTGTTGTGTATTGTTGTACATTGACAGCTGTTTGCGTGTCTCTTCAGGTGTTCTCATCTACTTCGGCTACGGCATGTGGAATAGCACCCTGGAGATCACAGCCAGAGAGAACGAGGTCCACGCCTCCACCTACCAGCGCTACGATCAAGGAGTGGACGAAGGATTCTGCGGCTTTGATGACGATTTCTACCCGCCTACCACTGACAGCTGGGGTGCGCCGGAGGGGGGGTCGGGACTGACCTCTCCTCCGAAGGCGAAACCTGAAAGTGATGGGATTCCATCAAAAGATGGAGGCAGAACCATTGCTAATAGCGGCCTTGCGGACGAGGATCCGATGGATTTCTGACTTTGTGCTACCTTGAATGTACTGCCTTGTCTGCTTCCGGGGGAACGGGAGGGGGAACAGTGTGTGAGTGCACGACTGATTGTGTGCGTGTGTGTGTTTGCATGCCTGCACGTGTGTGTATTTGTTTATATATCAAACCCTTGGGCTAGTTTGTTTCTGAGCAGTGGAACAGTTTGTCTTTTACCTCTCCGCTCTCCCACACAAACGTGGATGTCAAGGTCAAGAGTGTCTCAACACGTTCACTTATTATTCAGCCACTTGACTCAACTTCCCACACAAAGAAAGGTCAGCTGGAATGGTGCTGACAAAGCAGGAGATAAGATAGAATTTGTATCATTGCACTGAAGAAGTGACATTCTGTACTGAGCAACTTTTTAACAGTTTGGCTCAAATGTATGATTTAATGGGACACGGGGGAGAGGAGGGTGAGACAGATGAATCAGCACCTCTTCTTCCTGTTTCAACACAGACAGGAAAGTTCAATGGCAGCTTGAAGAATCCTGATAACTTCCTACAGCAACGTTCGGCTTTCACTGTCATGTTAGTGAAAAATCAAGAAAACCTGCCTCAAACATTCCCTCCAAAACGTTCCTAAAAGTAAACTAAATGTACGTTTCTTTGGGAACATCTGGAACATCTAACATCTAGCCCAAGGGATGAAAAAGGATTTGGACAAAGGGTGTTGATGTTTTTGTGACAAATAGTACTTGGACTTTGCTTGCAATAGTGCCTTCATCTACTGTGTGTCGGTTTCTGGTTCTGTCTGGTTTCTACTTTCATTTTGCCTGCGTGTGTGTGTGTGTGTGTGTGCGTGTGTGTGTGTGGGAAGTCCGTTCTGTGTGCACTAAAACTCCACCTTTACATTGATCCTGTGCTTGTACGGATTTCTTATTTGCAGGTCTTTTTGTTTACTTGTTCCCACTCCCTTCCAAGCATGACGCTTAAAATCAGTCCACCTGCAGCAAATCAACACGCGGTGCAACACTTGTGCTCGTCAGTGAACTTGAGGGAGGATTAGTCAACAGGTGGAATCCTTCAGGCGACCTGCAGGGTTTATTGAATTGAACGTAATGTTGTCTTTTGAGTCTTATCTGTGCGCTTTTGTGTCTCCGTTCATGAGTTTTGTCACCCGATCTGGGCTGGAAGAAAATCATTTAAAGTCAATTCAAGAAAATTGAATTTTGCCACGAGCGATCAGAGCACTTCTCTTTACTATTTCTCCTCTCGTCTCTTTTGTCTTTTTTTTTTTAAAACCCTCCTTTCCACGAGTCATTTCTTTTCCAGCCCAGCTCTTCCTTCATCCTTTTACCACTTTACGCTCCTCTTGATATCAATCAAACCATGTCATCAGTGAGTTACTCTGAGTCACAAGTAATAAACCAGAAATTGGTTTGCAGTCTGGGTTCTTAATAGCGATCTGTTCACGCTCTGTCGATCCATTCGCTCCACTTCGACTCATAAGTTTCTGCCATTTCTCATCTCACTCTTACCCCATTCTTCTTCTGTTTAAATGCATGTAGCTGTAGTGACAAACCTCCCTTATTCTCTCTGTTCCTGCAACACTCCAAAGAGGCTTTGCTCATTCCAATAAAACCATAGGCTCGACTGATTCGTAGTGTTGGCCAATAAAGTGAAACCGTGTTAGAGATTTTATACCAGAAAAGAATGTAAAGCAAGAGCAGGCACCATGCAACATATGCAGTCATGTTTCTAAATGGGATTTTTGCATATACCAAATATTATGCTATTGTGTTGAGGGTGTGTGTGTGTGTGTGTGTGGGGGGGGTGTTTTTTCAATTGCTTCTGGTGCTGCTGTCTGCCCTGATTGTTGCTCCTGTGTCTTGTCCTCGTGCCCCGTGTTGCTGCATTAGTCCCTTTGAGGGAAGCCTTATCTGTCTGATGCACTAAATCTGAGGATGCCACGCTACCCGCCCCCACACCTCCTGTCTCACAATCATCCTTTTGTTAAATGAAATAGGTCTTTCTGTGTGGTTCTATTGAATGATTTGCTAATCCGCCTGCTATCACAAGGATCTGGTTTGGTTGTTGAACCTGAATCTCACTGCGTTGCAACTCTTGAAGTACTTGAAACACAAAATTGTGAGAAAATATGCAAATTTTCATTTGAAATCACACTGAATTGGCATCACTGACAAAACTGAAACTGGACAAAGCTCTAAAAAGTGAAGTCAAAATGACAGGATCTGCCATGTTGTCATTTTAGAACCAGTCTGCACACCTGGCAGCTGAAAGTCTGACGTTTCTCACATTACTTGCTCTTTATGATTCACAGGAACTAAAATGAAAAGGCTTTGAGACGAGATCCAGAGGTCCTCAGTGACTCTGAGAATATTTTAGGAGAAAATGTCATGCTTAAATTGTTTTGAAAACTTTTAAGATTCCAGCACATCAGAGTGAGGTCCTTCAACTCAAGCAGGAGAAATGAGAACTTTAACGAACAGTGAGAGTTTTTAGGAACTTCCTCTCAAATTAGCGTCATTACCTTCAGTCACAGCCTGCTGGGATACTGGCTTAAGGTTCAACATCCTATTTATTTTCAGAAACTGATACTTTCCTTTTAGTAACATCTTTCTTTTATTTTTTTACATCAGAAAACTGATCATCTTGAATAGCTACTGTTTTCTCATTAAACGTCATTTGAAATGTAAATGACTTTTAGTGAAAACAACATTTTAAAACAGATTTTATTTTACATTTTTAAGTTAACTGCTCAGTTATAACCAGGCATAATGTGAGGCTGTTCAGAATCCTCCGTCCTAAAAGGTCCATCCAGGCTTTTAACTCGTTTTAACAAACGACCACATGAGTTTTCTTGTTTTTGTCCACCCCAGCTGTCTCACACACTCACATCATTTCTCAACCAAAAAACCCAAAAATGTCTTTGCAATCACAGTTCAGCCAAAACAAACGGGATGATTCTGATGGTGCCGTGCCTCTGGTGCTGGACGGTGCAGTCGGCTTGACGTGTTTCTGTTCTGTGTGCTCGAGTGGATGCATGTGCAGTGCAGGTGTGTGTGTGTGTGTGTGTTTTGATGTGCACTCGTGGTCTAACGCCTGCTCGTCAGTGTGACCGTCTGGTGAATGTTCAAGCATGCTTTCATGCACAAGGCTCAGAATATAAATGTGGTTACGGATCTCACCAGGACAAAGGAGACATGAAACCAAACCTAATGCAGGTTTTGTTCTGACACCTGGGAGCCCTGGATTCTGTTCTTTAGAAGGATGTAGCAGTTTTCTTTTTTCTTTTGGCTCTAAAATACATCTTAGGATCCAGCTATTTATTTGTTGCACATTGAAGATCTCTTTTTTACTATTTAAAAACAATTATTGTCTTTTATTTAGCATAGATTTGAGATCTGCAGCTTTATTTTATTGTGAAATCACAAGTTCTTACATGGAATCCAGGGCTCCAAATGTAGCAAACACTTTAATGTGAGGAGTGATTCCCTTCATATCTTTGTCAAACACCTATAAATTGCCTATAATCTGCATATCTGTCCTGTCCACCTCCACAAACCAAAGTCCACAATGTTGTTTTCTCTTGTTCAACGCAAAAAGTGAACACATGTAGAGCTAACTTTTACTAAATGGTCAGTCTATAAGCTACTCTCCCACAAGTGGACAGATTTTCTTTTGCTAAAGAAAATTGAATTAAAAACACAACTATTGCTGGTACTTTGTTAAAATGTTAAAGTATTAGTCTAGACTCTGATGACTTTATTTCATACATTTGTCCTGCTGATGGGGATCCAGTGAAAAAGTAAAGAAGTAGTGAACTAAAGAGAAGTATTTTTCTACAGCTGTTTCCCATCCACAGGCTCTCCTCGGGCGGGCGGGCGTGCTCAGCTGAACTGGGTGGAGTTTTCAGCCTTTGCTTTATGAGCTATTGTTTAATCAGAAGGAGACCTGGGATGTAGCACTAAAAAAAAAAACATCTATTTTTAACAAACGTAGTCTCTCTAGAGAAAATAAAGCTTATTTATAACCCTTAATTCCTTCCTTTTTACTGATTTGGAAGTGGTTGCTTTAGATGATTTTAGGACTCTAGAAGGTTTAGCACTGAAAATAAAAATGCAGATACTATTTTATTACAATTCTATAAGGGTAAGCTACAAATATAATCAAACAGTTGCCACTATTGGTTTAAAATCAGCTGTTCTTTGTTTGTTTTGTCTTGGAGAAGACGTGCCATGTTCCTCCTGTGCTCTCTGTCTGCTGCGGCCAAGTGTCCAGTCAGTGTGTGTTGGAAATGTTGAGGTTGGCTTCTCTTGCAACAACTCTTTTTCTCTTCTGTGTGTTTTGGCACAAAGCTGTATGATATTGTGGGTTGTTTTTGTTTTGTTTTGTAATGGTTTCTTCCATATGTGTGGTTATTTTGATCTTGGATGCTGTTTTCTTTGGTTGTTTTTTTTCTTGCTAAATTGTTGATATTGCTTCCATGTAACAATGAAAAGTTATTTATTGCAAATACCAAACAGAGGCTTGCTCATTTATTAATGTGTAAGATGAATACACACATACAGCTGATATATTACTTGTACAAAACATGGTGGAATGACATAATGCTAAAACTTCATACATTTTTTTTCTTTTAAAGGATGAAACATTCAGATTAAACCATTTTACCTTTAAGGAATATTCTTTAAAAGACATTAAATATTTGTAAGTACTGGTAGTGATAATATTATTGGTCAAAACCCATGTCTTAGTATTGTCTCCCGACCCAAATCGCCCAGCAGCTCTGGTCGATATGTATTTTTTACAAATTGTAGTTTGGTTATCGTGCATTCACGTTTTTGTTAGTACAAAAAGAAGCTGTGTGCCATGAGTCTCTTTATTCTCACCTCTACCCACATCAGGATCCTTTTGAGTCACTTTCACCATCTTGTATGACCTCACCCACCGTGGAGGGCACTATAACATACTGGACACTTTTAAAACTTTTTCAAAGCCTGTCATATCTCCGAGTCATCAGTTGAGACGTTTGTGTTGTTGCTGCAGCAGACTGGTGCCCATTTTAGGACATCCTTTGGATTTTAGGAAAAAACGGTCGTAATTCAGATCAAACAACTTCAGATTTTTATTAACCTTTTTTAACCTTGCTTGAAATGTCCCGTTGAGTTTCAGAAACTCTTTCATAAGGGAGACCTGGCTTATAGGGCATGTTGTGATCTGTGGGGGGGGGGGGGACTGGAACCAACACATGCAGAGGCAACAGTGACTGCACCACCATGCAGCCAGATATCAACCATCATAACAGGAATAAAAATCCTGATAAATCACTGAAGTTAGCTTCTGATTCCACATTCTTTCATCAGCTCGAGCTAAAAACACAAGACTGTTCAGACTTAGTTGTCATTTTACACTAAAAGCAAACTCTTTTAAAACACTTTTTTGTTTTTTGAATTGATTTTTTTTAAGGACAACTAAAACAGGTCCAGTCCAGTAACTACTAACAGTTAGTGCACTAAAAGTCATTTTCTTTAACGTTCATTTACACTAAAAGTTTCACAAATTAAAACCAGTCTCAATTCTAGCAGCTGTTTTCTGATACATGATTAGCTTTTGTTGTGCTTTAATTGATAAATGAATGAAACTTTATTCCAGACAAAAGGTTTGTCCATATCCCAAGATAAAAAAAAATAAAAATAAAATCAAGTTAAAACCATAACATACAAAAACAGATAAAAGCATAAAATTTGTACAAAAAATAAATCACCTTCCCATTACAGACCATATAGGCAATTGTTCCAGTGTTTAATGATGCATTTGAATGAAGTTTGACATTCCCAAGATTTAAAGATGTCCTAAAATGGACACCATACCACAAATAAAGTTAGTAAAGAGGAAGGCTTTTTGTACTGAGAGACGGAGTGATTACCTCCATGCATCAGACAGGTGCAGTAATTAAGTATGTTTGCACCATTGTATTAAAGGCTAATCTAAAAGGTTTTCAGGCAAATTAACATCAGATACCATAATGTTGGCTATACAGCACCATTCCCTCACCTCTACCCCTTCCCCTAATCCTAACAAAGAAAAGGTTAAAACTTCTCCAACAGGTCATGAAGCATCATTTGACTCCTTTATCAGAAACAGTTATAACTCCATATGGAGGAGTGTATCAGGTCCATAACAGACCTAACATATCTTCTATTTGAGGTTTTTGCCTGTTTGGGATGAATAACATTTCAATCAAATGTAATATATAACAATATGCTTAAGTAAATAATAGAATTGCTGTTTGGAAAAGAAGAAATACAATGTTTGCCATTTTATTGTTGTTTAGAATGACTAACGACAGAAAACAATATCAGAACAGGTAGAAACATTTTAAATCTTTCACAAAAGAAAAAGTTTAGATTTGCAGATTTTTTTTGCATTTGTTTCAAAGTGTGCCTTCAAAAGTATCAGTCTTTAAGGACTAGAAGCCTTCCTGTTCACCTTACAACTGAAGACTCTTTTTTCCTCATTGTGAACTCACACAACACGCTGAAGGCCAAACAGGAACTGACTTGAACCACTACACCGATTTGCTCGGTTACAGTTGTAGAATGAAGCTGAACTAATCCCACTCTCGTGTTTATTTTAGGACGTACGCTGTTTTCTTTTACATAGCTGCATTGCATCATTGCATCGAGTTAAAGCAGCCGTTTGGGCTTCAAAGACGTCTTTGGGTCTACTAGGAGAAACAGTGATCCTCTGTTAGGAAGGAAGAAACGCTGCTTTAAACCACAGAGATGGGTCTAAAATGTTGTTTTAAAATGATCTGACCTGTATTTAAATATGTTTATAGGTCAAACAAAGAGCTTCTCACTTAGATTCTAACAAAGTCTAATATTCCTCAAAATCAAAGAGTTTTATTTTTATTCTTTCTCTTTTACTTTCTTCCTCAGTAGAGGCTGTTTATCAGTGATTTATGAGTGAAAATATCAATATAAATACTATTATTGTTGGAAATAATAGTTAAGATAACAGATTCATATGATAGAAAGTGAATATCTGAGAACAAAAACTCACAGTTACCTGAAAAATACCTTTCTTAAAAAAAATTCAAGTATAACAAAGGAATAGGAGCTCCTGTCCAAAAGGAGACAGAAGACTCGATCATAGTGACGCCTCCCACTGGCCTCCTGTGAACTGCATGGCTCAGTGCCTGGAAATGCATCTCATTTCAGGGAATACACACTCAGCCGTGATGACACACCTGCACTCGCAGCAGACACGCCAGGAAATTCACATGAAAAATGACAACGGTATGTAGGATTACAGTGACAGCGCCCAAACAAGATTGAGTTTTTTTGCATAATAAGGAGAGAACAAACTGAGACCACATGATGTTTTTAGTCTAGATCTGTTATGACTCAGTGACCTTGATCTGGGAAGCTCTGACTATCTCTGGGTTGGACACTGTGTGGTTTACAGTGTGTCTTCATGCTGAGGGACAGATTCTTCTGGACTTATCTCACTCGAGGTCACAGAGGCTAACTCAGTTACAACATTCGGTGTTTTCATTGTCAGATTTGCATTAGAAGAGAGACACACACATGTTGGTATGTCACCTTGTTCCAGGGCACATACTTCCTGTCTGAATCCATAAAAACCCATCAACAAATGTCTGAATGAAAAATCTCATTAGAGAATTCTTTTTTTTTTTTTTTTTTTGACAAAAACTGTTTATTTTTATGTTTATTGCTGAAACTATACAGTTGTAAATCAATGAAACAATAAATATCCATAACTGGAAACATCAAGTTGCTTTAGTTTGAGAAATTTTTCTTAGGAAAGAAAACAGAAAGAGAAAGTCATCATACATAAAAAATATCATTCACGCCTAGAAAAACTAAATATTCCAATCTATCTGTAGAAATATGGATGATAGAGGTGGTGTTTATGTCACGATTAATTATTCAACCCTAGAATAGACACAAGTTAGTAAAAAAAAAACATAAAGTCAACTTTAAATCATCAGTATCTACTGGCAAAACAAACGTTATGTTTCAAATATTTTCTACAGTGCAAATATGAACAGCCTAATAAAGGATCATCTATAAATCAATGCTGCCATCATTCTGTGGGGCTTTAAAACCATATTTGAAGTCTATCCCTCAAGAGCTGTAGAGAAAATCAATGTCAGGCTTTATAAAAATACTTCATCAATAAAACACATTAAAATACACCGTTTTATATCAAAGGCTCTCAGAAGAGTTCATTTTTGGGAAGTAAAAGAAATGTAGAGCAGGACCTGAAGCTGCTGGTAGATTATTGGACATTTATTATTATTGTCTAACATAAGAGTCCAAATTACACCCAGCAGGAAGAAGCATGTAGACTCTGCAGCCCCAAAACAAAATGTGTGTTTTAATATTCTCTGTTTTTGTGCTCCTTCAAAGTCTTACATATTCACATTAACCAGCTCGAATGAGTGTTTTTCTCCTCCGTAACCTGTGATTGTGATGATTACATGTGTTTATTGAGTTTTGTGCTTTAGTCTCTATATACAAACCTCAGTTTCTCCCAACGTGTAGGATTAGCACCTCCATTCCATCTCAGACGTGGGCACTTTTGGCGTGATTGGTGGAGGAGGCGGCCGGCTGGTTGCCCCCTCCCTGTTTGGAGTAGTAGAAGTGGTTGTTGTCCTGGTAGGAGCGGGACGAAGACGGGGAGGAGGAATCCGAGGAGCAGACGAGCATGAACCCACCGAGGAGGCAGAGAGCGACGCCCACCCAGCCGGCGTAAAGGGAGAAGCCAAACGACATGAGGCCGTGCTCCTGGTTGGCGCCGATGGGAAACCAGACGGTGGACACGGTCGCGCACAAGGCTGAGGAAAAAGACAGGGAAACAGTCAATATGGTGCTGCTCTTTCTAATAAGCACACAAATCTTGTGCTGCACAATGTCAAAAAAGAAATGATGTCATCAACATATAAATGGAGATGTAAAAAAGTGCAAATGGGCAAACTCTAAAACATTTTTTACCATTGATGCTAGTTTAAAAAGCAGCTCAGGCGATATTAAATTCATCCTGTTTATTTAAAACAGCTTCATCAGAATGCTGTAGATTAATAAGACAAGGCATCGAGGACTGACCGTTTCCAGACCAACATATGAAGAGGATGAGGGTTTTCACAGAAACTCACATGGATTTTACCTGGAATATTTTAGTTTTATTGCTTATATGAACTTAATGGATTTATGACATCATCACAAGCAAATATGGTGAATATGCACCACAACAGGCAAGAAGTGCACGCACAAGAAAACAACCCTCCTGAACCCTGTGGCGAATGAGTTTTGATTCTAAAGCTGGTTTGTCTTTAGAGTTCAGTGTTTTCTGAACTTTTTAGAACAGAGTTCTCATTTTTTATTGACTACGTTTCAGAACTAGTTCCAACCACACAGCTGAGTTAATGAAATGTGGAATTTGTGGTAATGAAGTCGAACTTTCATGAACATTTTTCTGAGATTAGAATTGTTTTAAGACCCATTTTTACTGACCTCATTCTGGTTAATTAGCTTATCTAGCTAATCAGAACTAATCTTTGTTTCTCCAAACTGAGGTTGATCAAATAGCTATCTACAGCTGGCAAGATAATAAATGACCCTAACATTTTCACAGAACCCTACGTCAAAAGATGTGAGAGTTTAATGCGTTTATCATTTTTTCTTATTTGTATTTGATTTTTTGAATGTTGCCTTTCTTGTGGTCGTTGATTGCAGAGGATTTCCTCGTTTACTAAAGATCTTGAGATTCAAGCTGGGATCAGGTGTTCATGTTGTATTTATGGTCCAGCAGCATGTTGAGAAAACATGCACTAAACTCCTCATAAGTTCACATTTATACAACTTGTTTTGAAGACATGCTGATGGAGGAGGAGTGGAAAAGTGAAATGACTAGAACCGAAAACAACAGGTGGTGGAAAACGCTCCAACAACAGTCAAATGTTTAGAATCACAGCAAAACCCAGGCAGCTCTGGGAATTTCCATGTGGCCCAGGACAAAGACAGGGTGTGGATGAGAGTAGGTGGACAGGAGGAATGTGATGGTCCAATAACAGACACATTTAACAGTTTGAACATGTGGATGTGTGTTCACCCTGACAGGAAGAGTCCAACATCCTCTGCTCTCAGCACGCAGATCGAGGTTATAGGAGGTCAGATGGAGGAGGGTGGTGTTGTTTTTAAACCAACAGCAAAAAAAGATGCCCTACTCTGATTTACAATTTGGAATTATGGCAAAATAAAAACAAGCTCACCAACTATCAGCATCACTATTCCTCCCAGGATGGCGCGCCTGCTTTTGGATGTCTGGGGTTCATTTCCCAGGTTGATGCAAGGCATGGACATGAGGAGCATCCCCACTGCAGGGAGACCCAGGATCGACCCGATGATCATCAGGGCGCGAGTGGTCTGGATGAAGGCTGGGGACAGGAAAACAACATATGTACAACATTTATGAGGGCTTGAAAGGAGCAGATATTTAAACACACACACACACACACACACACACACACACAAAGGCACCAGCATACAAAAAACAAACAAACAAACAAACAAACAAAACAAAAAAAAAACAACTAAACTTAGTAGATTGTACCTGGCAGCTCCAGTATCTGAGTGAAGGTGACGCAGTGGTAGAGCGCAGTGGAGATGACGCACTCCGCCCAGGGTCCCTTAGAGACCAGCTCATCCATCTTCTTACAGGTGTTCAAACCGTACTTACACATCGTCACCCAGTCGTTGGTAGAAGTGGCGATCACGATGCCGATCCATCCGAGGGTACTCAGGAGAAATCCGCCCAGTTGGAGACAAGAGTTCGCCATGACGCAAATTGTGCGTAAAAATCGCCCGTCCCGAGTTTAGAAACAAGCAGAAAGTCTAAACCTAAAGGTAAATGTGAACAATAGTATATTAAAAAGGCTTGAACTAGAGCTGATATTCCAAAAAACAAGTTAGTCCAGTGAAAAGTTCACTTTCTCCGTTTAGTTCCCAACAAATCAGTTCTGCGTGGCGCGCTTTGGAAGAATGAAGCTTCAACAAGATCATGAGCTTTATAGAGAAAAATTCTGTTCAAAAAAATCCCCAAAGCTTCCAACCAATCAGCGGCCATGCGGCCAAAACCACTTTCTCTCTCTAGAAGCGCACGGCCCTGTGTTGATCTGAGGATGGAGTCTGGAGCGCGCGTCGCTCAGCTGGAACTGAACACAATAACAGGGGTTCTGCTGCCACCTGCTGGCCACATTTAATGGTTTCATCATCATCTCAGGGATGACCTCAGTTTCTCCTGATTAGCTTGAAGACACTTCAGCTGAATGGGCTCTGGAGTTACAGAACAGCCTAAAAACTAGACAGTTCAAATGACAAGCATTCATACGTGGCCTCACATGAGAATTTAAACTTATATACATGTTTTTGTTTACATTGTTATGGTAAAGTGCATTTTAGAAAGAGCCTTTATTGTCCTTAAGTGGGGAAATTAAGGTGCACCAGCAGCAAAGTGACAGACTAGTCATAACATAGAAATTCACACAAAGATTTAAAAAAACATGCAAAATAAAAAAACAAGAGACTGTTTGGCAATTTACAGCATTAATAATAATAATAATAATAATAATAATAATAATAATAATAATAATAATAATAATAATTTTAAAAACCTACTGTGCAATCATTAAAATGGGATACTCAGATTCTGATTCACAGAACAGTGGAGCTGAAAAGAGTTACAGAACAGGATAATTGTTGACTAAAGAGGAAACATCAACATAAAATCCTACACAAAATCCAAATTTTCCTACATTTTTTCAATGTTTATTTCTAACTTGTTAAAATTCTAAACATTTGGCCATATAATCCATCAAAATCTAAAAAGCAAACCGAATTAACAGAAATAACTACTGTTAATCACTTTCAACTAGTTATCTTTTCTTTTTTGACTAAAACACTCCACCTTGGTTATTAAATACCGTTTATTGAACTTTTGTATTTTCAAAATCTTTCTATATTTGTGCTATTTTTTTCCTTTTTGTTGTTGTTTTTGAGCTTTTAAAAACATTTTATTCACGTTATACTTACGTTATACTCATTATACTTTTATGTTACATTCTAACTTTTTAAGAAAGGTTCAGGTTTAGGTTGCAAATCAAGATTTAAAGCATCCCCACATTATCATGGTCACTATATTACTGTTAAATGTGGTCAAAACAATTCTTTATTTCTTTTTTATTCATTTATTTGTTTGTTTAACTAGTTAGTTATTCTTATTTGGGTAGCTAGTTGTTAACAAATGAATTCAGTTAGTTATGAGAAAAATGACTGATCATCAAACTTTTTGCAGCAGCTCAAACCTCATCTCTTTAAGTTTAGTTTATCCCCCTGTTAGCTCTTTTTCTGCTTATATTTCTGTTGTCAACTCTCTGTGATTGTGAAGCACCATGTGTCTATAACTACAAATTCTTCTTCATCATATTTACATTTTGCACAAGACAACTTTTCCTCAGCTAACTAAGGACAACATTTAATTATAGCACATGTAATAAAACTTAGAGTTTGCAAACCGCGTTATGTTACACTGCAACTTCATTTAAACACTGACATTTTCTTAAATAAAATTCCCATGGAGTCCAGTATAAATACATAAATATGTCTATCCATTTTAATGTTATCCATTCTGTGCTGTCCAAATGATCCATGGACCAGCCAAAAACCAGTACCTGTCCTTGACTCAGTGCTTTGGGACTCCTAGCTTAAATGCTCAGCAGCATTTTCATTCTTGGATGAGGCTCCTCAAAGAGTAGCTCCCACATCTGCACAAGGTTGCTTTCTTTTTATATGTATAATGTGAATTCATTTCCATGTAATAAAAAAAAATCTAAACTAATTTAAAAATTGTTGTAAATCAGGGATTGAAACCCCTAATTAAAGTGATGATATGACCAACTGAAGGCCTCTGCTTTGTTGCTCATGTAGTTATGATTTTTGTGACCCTTTTCAGAGACGGATGAGTCAAGCTGTCCTCATCTAACATGACAGATGAACAAAGTCTGCACATCAGAAAGATCAGCTGAATCATCTTCATGCTCTCATAGAAATGCTGTTAGAACTTAAGTCTTCCATTGGTCCGTTTGGGCTTTTGCCCAAAATCTCAGCAGGGGGCGATAAAGTACACGATTGGTTTGAAACTGTTAATCAGGCAGAACCGTCTCATTCCTCCAGTTTTTAGTGCATGGAGTCAAAGTAAGTAAGTGAGTCAGAAAGTACAGCTGCAGCAGGAAAGCAATCAATCTGAGAGGAAGCTCCAGCTTCAGCCATCCATTCATCCGTTCTGTAATTCATTCATTTGAGTGATCTATCTACCTGCCTCAGGTTTGCACACAACATCTGGTAATTCCAGGTGTATTTTGATCTTCAGCAAAAGAATTAGTTTGCAGGAATCACATATCCGTCCATCTGTTTGTCTTTGTGTCTGCTCTGACCTGACTGTATCAGCAGAACAAGCACCTACAGGAATACTTTACTACTTCAGTTTTTTTTTTTTTTTTTTTTTCTTTTTTTTGCATTTTCCAGAGTAATTGTGCCATTAATGTATTAACAAATTTCAGTAATTATTGCTGTTGCTTCAAAGACAAAATAAGTCAGTTGAAAATAAGCAATTAGGCATTTACCTGGTTCCTCTGGTAGAAAATGAGTTTTAGTCACAGAGTGTAACCTTGTAATTTTTTAAGATGTGGAAGAGCAAACGCGTTTATTTAAGATTAGAGGAGAGCTGCAGGCTCTTGGAGGAGTTTAGGTAATTAAACAATCTGCAACCCAACTCTGTTCCCCTGCAGCCCTTAAACCACCTACAGCTGAGGTTCAAGCAGGGATTAAGTGACTTTTAAGGGTCACTGCAGATTGTGTCTAAAACTTGTGGATCAGACACTTTATTAGGTACACCTTCAGAACTGAGTTGGACCCCTTTTGCCTTGAGGACTGCTTTAATTCTCCATGTCATGGATTCAAGGCGCTGTGGAGTTTAAACCATGCTCAGTTGGTGCTAAGGGACCCAAAGTGGGACAAGAAAATTTCCCCCATGACTTTACACCTCCAGCAGGATGGATCCATGCTTCATGTTGTTGACACCAAATCCTGACCATCTGAAAACGTTGCTCCAGTCTCTTCTGGTCCAGGTCTGGTGATCCTGTGTGCCTCAGTTTCCTGTTCTCAGCCGACAGGACAGGAGAGACCCCTGGTGTCGTCCTCTGCTGCTGTGGTCCATCTGCCTCATGTTGTGGTTCAGAGATGGTGTCCTGCAGACCTTGGCTGGAACCAGTGGTTATCTGAGTTCCTGCTGCCTTTTCCTCAGGAAGTACCAGTCTGTATCCAGATATTTGACATCAATAAGACATATTCATCCACACAACTGCTGCTCACTTGAAATTTCCTCTTATTCGGACCATTCTCTATAACCCCTAAAGATGGTTTGGGGTTAAAATCCCAGTTTCTGGAGTACTTATACTATCTGGTACCGACAACCACATTCAAAGTCTTTTTAATCTCCTTCACTCTGATGCTCCTTTAGAACTTCAGCAAGTTGTTTCCCCTCTGTCTAGCTGTCTAAATGCATTGAATTACTAAGTGAGGGTAAATGTAGAAAAAACTGAGCACCAATAACATAAAAAAATGAGAAATGAGAAACTGATCTGTATGTTTTCAATCCTAAAGTACAACATAAGTGTCTGATTTTGAAAGGGATCAAATATAAACAAGTTCTAGATCACTGGGGTAAGTGGTTTAAGTAAACCATCCATGTAAAAAGTGTTCCACTACATTTCTCCCTTCATCACTCTAGACCTCATGCAGCTCTTTCCTTCCAACCACTGCCACTCATTGCCCAAACTGATAGATACACAGAAAAGTTGTCCAAAAAAAAAAAGAAGAAGAGAGAAACATTTCCTTGACAGACACAAACCAGTTGTCCTTGTAGAAACTCAAACTCAATCCCACACGGAGGTAAAAACATTGGAATATGGGTTGCTTGTTAGTAAAGTTGTGGTTTGGCTTGCTCTGCAGAACGAGTGAAAGTTGATGCAATCTCTTTATAAGACTGTGTTTGCAAGCTTTTAAATGTGTGTGTGTGCACGAGTATAAGTGAGTGCAATCAGCAGAGCAGAGTCAAAAATTAAGAAATCTGACCATGAATATTCCACAATAATTCCCAAGAGCTTTTTAAAAAATACATACATATACCCGAGGAGAGAGGCAGCAGCAGGATGGGAATATTATGCTAATGAGTTGAGGGCTGCAGCGACGATGCTGACATAGAGGGATGATGGGATTCTAGTGCTCCTCGGAGGAATAAAAGGGGTGAAGCATGTAGATTTTTTTCTGGACTGTGCGTGTGTGAGTGTGTGTGTGAGTGTGTGTGAGTGTGTGAGTGTGTGTGAGTGTGTGTGTGTGTGGAGTCAAGGCAGGACAGAGTTGCTCCTCTTACCTTCCACGCTGTCAAAGCTGTCTGTCAGTCAGCTGGAGGAGATGAAGAGCAATGACACGCTCTTTGTCTTGGCAAACCAAGAGTACAGTGGTTCGGGCTTAACGTCAAAAAGAATGAGCTATGAATGAGAGGTGAAGAGGAGCAACGAGCGAGCGACGGGAGGAAGAAGGGAACTGGCCAGCACTCTGTGATTGAGAGACAGCCATACAGGATGAGTCATCCAAAACGCTGCGAATGACTATTTTTCTAACAGTTGTCAAGACACATTGTGTGGTTAGCAGGAACAGAAGCCGTGATGATCAGTTTGTGATTTGGTGCAACAATGAAAAGGAATATTTTTATTGGTGGAGGTCAATGGTTGTGAAAGTTTGGTCATTATGCAAAATGCAGGTAAAACATGTTCCAACCATCCATTTTCCTCCACTTATCCCAGGTTGGGTCATGAGGATAACTTGTTTAGGAGAGACTCCCAGACATTCCTCTCTCCAGGGATGCTCTCAGCTCCTCCTAAGGGAGCCCAAGGTGTTCCCAAGCCAGAGAGGATAAATAGTTCTAGGTTTGCCCTGGGATCTCCTTCCTGTGGGACATGCCTGGAAAAACTTCAGAGGAGGCATTCCAGAGAGATGCCCAAAACACGTGATCTGAGTCCTTTTGATGTGGAGGAGCAGCAGCTTTACTCTGAGCAGATGATGTATCACCATGTGTCTAGAGAAGCTCATTTTAGCTGATTGAATCTGGGATCATGTTCTTTTTGTCACAATCCAAATCTCATGGTCGTAGGTGAGGACTGGAATACAAACGGACCAGTAAGTTGAGAGCTACAGCTGTTGGCACACCTGCGATGGACTGGCGACCCGTCCAGGGTGTCCCCCGCCTCTCGCCCCTTGACCGCTGGAGATAGGCACCAGCTCCCCCGCGACCCTCTGTGGAGGATGACGCAGTTTAAGAAAATGGATGGATGGATGGACCTGTTGGCACAGCTAGTTTTTCAAAACACACCAAAGCAACTCCCTCGTTACTGCAGATGAAGACCCAGTCCAGTTCGTCTCCTGCTCCATCTTACCATCACGTCAACATCTGTGGACTCTCCTGATGACGCTGCTTTAGAAAAAGTCCTGCAGGACCTACAGTCCTACATTTACAAACAAGAACAACAATTCTTGATATTCTAAATATCTGAAAGTTTTCAAAAGTGAGATGTTTTTTTTAACTCTCTGCCGAAATTGTGCCTGTTAATCCTTTATGATCATGGCACAACATGTAATTCCCTAAAATGTTAAAATTCTGCCACATAACACACACACACACACACACACACACACACACACACACACACACACACATACACACACAATGCTACTGTTTTTGCCAACATTTTAATTCTGAATATAGGGCAATGTGATGCAAAATCCTTTTTCGATAATGTACTTCAGCTCTCAGCTTCCGCATTTAAGTTGCTTTGCAGAAATACTGGTGAAAATTATTTTATAATCCCGACTCCATGCCATGCAGTGTTATGCCTTCCCTGGAAGGATTTTGCAGACATGACTATGATGAATTATGCCTACATCTATACATATTCATGGCTCACGCTGCTTGGTGTCATACAGTTGCAGTCTGAGATTACAATCACTCATTTGACATGCGTGATGCATTTTCTGTTTTATTTTCTTGTCTGAACTTTTGAACATAGTTTAATTTTTCCACATAGCACATTTTTGTTGCACCTACAAATTAAAGCTCATATGCAGCAATGACTTGACATTAATGTATTTTTCCCCCTGTATTTTCAGCATCCAGTAGTCAATTATGTTATATAGTGGAAGCTCCCTGTAAATCTCCCATTTAAATGATGATGTAGTTGGTGTTTTATGGTCCAACGCAATCTCTTTTTGGTCCCGGAGTGTGCACTATATAGCAGAACAGACGGAGCATGATGCTGCAGCAGGAGCAGAGTCACAACTTGATTTGTGTCAAGTCCTTCAGCGTGTCTGTGGTGTAGCAGCCATCGCTCACCACTAACTCCTTTAGCCATTAGTATCAATTAATCTCAACAAACGCTGTTGGCCATTAGACTCGATACCATGGGCTTCCACGCAGAGCATAACAGAGTGGCACAGCTCGGTCGCTCCGTGGGAGGAGATGAGAAATACATATGTCAGTCCCCATATGGCTGGAGATGTGGGGGAGAGGAACATTACAAGAGCAAACAAGCTGTAAGTGGAGGCAGGGGAAGGGGAGGGAAAACAAAGGTGATTTATAATTTATTTTGGCCCTCTGGGACAGAAGACCCAACACAGTAAATATCCTCTTGGTATTTGTCATAATAGTTCATTAGTGTTTGGAAGAGATTTACTTATAGGTAGCAGGGGTGAGCAGAGTGGATTAGAAAAGGCACATTTTATTTTCCAACACACATTTGAAACATTGCCACATAAACTTCTTTCCCTCCCTTTATCCCTTCTTCAACGTTTCGCTCCATCTTCAGCGTTTTCAAACTGCCTAAATTAGCCTCCTCATCATTCTGCTCCCTATAATCCTCCTCCCTCTCCTCCGTTGTCACCAAGAATAGAGAGTAATCTATTGCACTTTTTACGCGGTGGGCTGTGCATTATCTAATGTAGGAGATGGGAAAGTGTTGGGCAGTCAGACAGAAGGAGGGAGAGATAGTGAGGGAGGGAGATACAGAGCGACGGGGCCGCGTCGTGACTCGTAGATCATTTTGATGAGCGGCTCCGCAGCACCGGACTGAGTTGAAGCTGGGCCACATGAGAACCAAAGGATCACATTACATCATTTAAAGGGAGAGCTCAAAACTTTAGAGAATTGTTTTATGTCCCTTTGCATCTTTCAGACATCTGATTGTATCAACACAAGAACAGTTTATATATATCCATCGTGGGCATGAATGACTTTAACTTTGGTCTTTAAATGATTCATTTGATCCACGTTTGAAGTTGTTGTAGATTTTCTCTCTTTAACACAGGGTCAAAGGCCAAAAATATATCCATACACCCCCATTAGTATTTAGTTAAATGCCCTCTAGTAGGTGTAGTGTGTATATTGCAAGCGTATATTGATCACGCTACATAGGCTGTAACTTGATCATACACTTTCTGTAGCCATCAAAAAGATTCTAGCAAAAATCCTCTGGGCAGAATTGGCTGTAAATCAGTTTAATTGGTTGATTTTCATGAAATTATCTTGGCAGGATCCATGCATCTTCAGGGTTGAGGCTTCAAGATAGTCATTCAAAAAGCCTCATGTTACCTGAAATCAGTTCTGATGGGTTTGAGGTCATCGTCCAGTTAGATCACCCAGCTGTGTCCACGTTTCAGACATCTGATTTGAGGTCATGTTTGGAAGTCTTCCTCCTTTTTATTCCAGTGACCTTGTACATCAGTCCCACATCATGATGCACCACCACCATGTTTAACAGTTGAGTGCTATTAGGTTTTAAAGGTCCCATATAATGCAAAATCCACTTTCTACAGAACAGAAGAGAGACAGATGGGGCTCGGCTCCCCAGGGCCACCTTAACTAGCTGATAGGCCCCGGGGCTGGAAGGCTCAGTAGGCCCCCCAGGGCCCGAAAACTTCCTCTTACTGCACTCTGCCTTATAAACAATGTCAATACATATACTACACATAGTATATGTGTATATATATATATATATATATATATATATATATATATATAAAAATGTGTATATGTATATATGTGACTCCAGAACCAGACTCCATATCCAGACTCCAGAACCAGACTCCAGAACCAGACTTCAGACTCCAGAACCAGACTCCAGACCCAGACTCCAGACCCAGACTCCAGAACCAGACCCCAGAACCAGACTCCAGAACCAGACTCCAGAACCAGACCCCAGAACCAGACCCCAGAACCAGACTCCAGATCCAGACCCCAGAACCAGACCCCAGAACCAGACTCCAGATCCAGACTCCAGATCCAGACTCCAGAACCAAACTCCAGAACCAGACTCCAGACTCCAGACCCCAGAACCAGACCCCAGAACCAGACTCCATATCCAGACCCCAGAACCAGACTCCATATCCAGACTCCATATCCAGACCCCAGAACCAGACCCCAGAACCAGACCTCAGACCCAGACTTCAGACCCAGACTCCAGAACCAGACTCCAGATCCAGACT
>SSNR01000190.1:129598-149393 GCA_006937965.1 Callopanchax toddi
TCTCTCTCTCTCTCTCTCTCTCTCTCTCGTGTTTTGACACGGTTCTGGTCCAACTTTTGCCCAGAAAGATCGTATTGTTACAGTGACGATGTCCCCACCCCAGCAGAAGGAATCATTATTATAAATATCTTCTACCTTCTCTGCTGCTCCAAGTACTCAGAGCACCTGTCTCCTCCTCCTCCCCGGCAGCGGTTCCCTGCTGAGCGGCCGACAGGCGCTGCTTCATCTCTGCGGCTCCGCCTGGTGCGTGCGTGAACGAACTCTGTCCAACTTTTTATTGGGTGATTAAACAATTCTGTAAGCTTAGGTATGTTCTGTAATGTCTCATGGAGCAAATATCATTTCTGAGCATCGCTCTAAAATTTCTTTCCCGACATTTTTCCACGTTTCTTTACGTCTTGAGGAGCACGCTCCAAAATCATCTGAATTGTTTGACTGATGAGCTCATGGTCCAATGGGCATTTGCGGATCACGTGGGGGATGTAGGTCACTTGTAATTCGGACCAATCAGCAGCCTTAAACGAGCTGATTGACAGAAAACCTGACAAATTGTAAAACAATGGGTTTTTTCTTTTTGTTTCACCTGAAATGATAGGCCCCTAGATATCGTAGGCCCCTGGCCACTGCCCCGGTTTGCCCGTGCATTAAGGCGGCCTTGCGGCTCCACAACTGATCCGCCCATTTGTAAGGAAAGTTTTGCTTTAGGAGGTTGGATGAGGGGGTGGAAGAACAGCAGCTGCACTTCAAGTAAGGGCTAATTTGACCAATGCAGAACTTTCACATGCCATTGAGGTGTAAAGGAAATGATTCAGAGTGAATATAAAGTGTATAATATGGGACCTTTAAAGAGCCTGGCTCTCCAAACACATTTCTTGTCACTTTGACTAAATAACTCAATCTTTGTCTTGCCTGACCATAAAATGTTTCTCCAAAAGGCTTTTGCCTTGTCTATTTGAGCAGCTGCAGAGTTGGGTTGCGGTTGAGGGTGTTTCTTTTGGAGCAGAAACCTCCTTATTAGAACGATGTTCTCTCAGTTCATGAAGCTGGTTTCACTGTGGACAGAAACACTAGTTTTTCAGCAGTCATTTCAGTTCATGATAGGCTTGAGCTTTGGTGGTTCCTGGGTTGTTCCTGAACACTACAACCAATTTCCTTTCATATGAGGTTGACAGATGTGGTCCATTCAGTAAGTTCAGTCAAACAAATCTGTTTTATGTTGGAGAAACAAACCAATCAGATGCAGTCAATGGTGAACACCAACAGGAAGTGGAAAAGCCTTCGACTCATCGAGTTAAGACACTGTAAAACCATAGGCATCACTTACTACAGTAATAGATTTAGGTGCATGTGTGAATATATTTGCACATGTATGGATGATTGTAGGTGTACAAGAGAGAAAGTCTATTCTACACAATTCTTGTAGATTAATGAAGTTACATGTTTATTTTGTATAAAGATTCATTTCTGGAAAATGAATGGTTTTCAGATTCAGATTTACATTCATACCCCTGATAAACATCAGGCTGCAACTGTACTTGTGTTATGATAAAGGAGTGGTCAAAATGAGGAAATCTGTTTCCAACTTCCCTTTTTCTAATTGTGTTAACAAACCTTGCACGGTTGCCAGCAAAGCAGTTTTTTATGCATCAAAGCAGAGAAAGTCAAGAAAAAAAATCCATGCATGCCGAATGCCACATAATCAAGTCAGCAGTTGACCAGTGAACTTTCTGGACCAGTCAGTCACTAAAGATATTTCCCCCAGGTGTTGGTCGATACCAAAAATGAGTTAAAGGAATTAAAAAGTGCCAGACTGGTGTTCATTTGGGTCATCAGAAACACAACTCCTAATCACTGGTGCCTGCTGAATGACATATTTGCTATATGTACTTCATAAGATTTAGCAACGCTGTGTTTGTTCTGCTGAACCCAATGGGTGGGAAAAAAGTCAATACTGTTTGAACGACAGACAAACAGGCAGGCAGGCAGCAATATATTGGAACATAATTCAGTCAGGCATTTGAAGCAGATGTGACTGGTCCATGGGAATCAACTGGCTTTTGCTGTCTTTCAAGGAATTGACACTTCTCAGTATGAGTGCTGACACATTGTCACAGTTGCCGATCCACTCCAGGATCACCTCGTTTCATTTTTTATTTCTCAGATTACATTAAATATAATGGATGGGGGTCGATGACCCAGGAAGATCATTCCTTATCAGCTAACTCAGGCCTATATCTTGGTATTTCTGAATCACCAGCTCACAGGCTGGCATGTTGAAAGAGGGTCAAGCTAAAGCCAGGGCCCCCCTCATGAGCAGTAGGCTAAATCTCCCTTCTCTCACCCCACTAACCCTCTCTGGGACTTCCTGGGGAATGTGGAAGAGATTGAGTGCTCCATTGTTTCTGCTAATGCGGTTTAGCTGCCTGTCAAAGAGGCAGCTGGGAACTGCTCCAGCTTTAACCACTAGACTATCTCTGTCTGTGTAGACTGTGTGTGTGCGTACGTGTGTGTGTGTGTTGTGCAGCTTGCACCCAAAAACTATGAATTAAATGTATTTTTATGTTAGAAAAAAATTGCACATATAATACCCTCCGAGTACATATACTTTTAATATTTTACATTTTGCTTTTCTTTATTTCTTTCTAACTCCGCCTCTTAACTTAAACCCCACCACCAGCACCCCCCCACCCCACCACAGAAATGCATTTAAATATATTTACCCCCTATCTGCCTTTGCTCCCTGACTGCCAACCCTGCTTTCCCCCTCTTTAATAAGCCAATTTAATCATGGAGGCTTTGTCGCCCTTGTGCATTGGTGTATGTGTGTGTGTGTGTGTTTATGCACTGGCTTGTATGTGTCTAGAAGTCACTCTGCACATCTCAGTGTGTGATAGAGAGCAGGAGAAATCCCTATGGGCTTGTGTGGGCGTTTTGAAGCAGCACGTGCATCCTCTACATTCCCTGTCTGTGCTGGGGTTCAGTGATGCCCAGCATCCAAAATCGCTGTGACCTTGCCAGTCAGACGCTCATCCAGCCGTGGCAGGGCACCGCGTACACCTACCCTCTCGTGCTGTTTGTTTGTCTGCTCGCGGCACTCCATCCACTTTATTCCCTCCTCGTTCTTGTCTCATTTGTGTAGCATCAGTTGTATCAGGCAAACAAGACCCCATTTTCTCCCCGAAGATCAGCTGATTAGCATCTGATTGGGCTTTTAATCCTAATGACTTTTTTTTTTTTACCTCCACATGTTTTAAAATCACTGGTGTTGTCACAAAGTTTTAGCCAATAGAGGGGGGCACCTCTGGAAAGTTTTCATAGGGGTGGATAGATGAGGGCCAATGTTAATTTTGGGATAATCTTGAGATACCAAAACCAGGGGTGGTTCTGGGGGGAGCAGTGCCCCCTGACACCAAGCTTGCCCCTCTGTGACCCCCCCCCCTCCTCCTTAAAGTGCTGAGTCTCAGGCAATGGAGGCAAATACTGTTTCATGTTGTCACTGAAACGATAATCAAGATCAAAGTATTTTTGCAAAAGAGTTTTTTTGATACTTTTTTAAGTTTTTGTGTCCAAAGCAACTGTAACTGAATTGCTGTTATTATATTGCTGTAAATATACAATAAAATTAAAAATACTTAAAGCTGCACTCAGCAGGTTGGTAAACAAGCTAGGTATCGCTAGCTATTTTACAGAAACACGTCTCAGAGACTCACCCTTCCCGTCGGGTAAAATCCATAGGCCAGCCTCCTCCGACATGTCACCGCTCGCTGTCTCAGAAACAATAGAGAGCAAAACTCCAGCCGTAGAAACGTTCCCCCACGTTTTTCCTCTTTTTACGTCCAAACGTTTTTAGTTTTCTGCTAGCTGAAAAGGTGTTTTTCTTTTTGGGACTCTGGTATGTTTTCCTAAAATAGAAGTGCTAACAGCCGGCTGTTTCTGTCCTTCTTTCACTTCTGGGATGTTCAGCTGCAAAATGCGTCCGGGCCGATTAATGGCGGATCCAAGCAGTGCGGGAGTGCGGCGCTTCAGCGAGACAGACAGCCGGATTGTCATTGGCTGAAGTTTTTAGAGAACTGCGGGACAACCACTTTATTGATTTCTTTCAGGTTTTTTTTTATCTCCACAATATATTTATAGCTATACTATGTTAGAACGTTGTTAAGAGGCTAAAAAAAAAACGTTAAAAGCTACATTGTTTACCAACCTGCTGAGTGCAGCTTTAAAGACATTGTTTGCAGTTTTTGGTTTTAGTGATACAAACAGTATCTCTCTGGTTCACGTTGGAACATTTCCAGAAGGAACATAACATAACATAACATAACATAACATAACATAACATAACATAACATAACATAACATAACATAACATAACATAACATAACATATAACATAACATATAACATAACATATAACATAACATAGCATAGCATAACATATAACATATAACATAACATAACATAACATAACATATAACATAACATATAACATAACATAACATAACATAACATAACATAACATAACATAACATAACATAACATATAACATAACATATAACATAACATAACATAACATAACATATAACATAACATATAACATAGCATAGCATAACATAACATATAACATAACATAACATATAACATAACATAACATAACATATAACATAACATAACATAACATATAACATAACATAACATAACATAACATAACATAACATAACATAACATAACATATAACATAACATAACATAACATAACATATAACATAACATATAACATAACATAACATAACATAGCATAGCATAGCATAGCATAGCATAGCATAGCATAGCATAGCATAGCATAGCATAACATAACATAACATAACATAACATAACATAACATAACATAACATAGCATAGCATAGCATAGCATAACATAACATAACATAGCATAGCATAACATAGCATAACATAACATAACATAACATAACATAACATAACATAACATAACATAACATAACATAACAGCATAGCATAGCATAGCATAGCATAACATAACATAACATAAGATGACATAGCATAGCATAGCATAGCATAGCATAACATAACATAACATAGCATAACATAACATAACATAACATAACATAACATAACATAACATAAGATGACACGACACGACACTACATTCACATGAAAGACATGCTGTTTTAAAGATCCCACATTATGCACTTTATTTCCACTATGAATCTATTCTTGTACGTCTCAATAACATGTAAACGCTATGCATTTGTCAAACTGGCCCTTACTTTAAGTGCAGCTGTTTTTTTTCCACTGGCTCATTCAACTTCCTGAAGCAAAACCTTCGTTTCAAATGGGCGGGGCAGTTTGGGAGTCGAGCCTCATCCATCACTCTTCTCCACGTGCATTCACAAGACATCAGTGGGTCTTCAGTGTCTCAGATGAAGGGAGTAAAAAAAGACTTATGTGCCCGTTGATGCAACCATCTATGAAGCAACTGTCGTGCTTGCTCGTAGCATCACCATGACCCACCATGTTTGTGGGGGTGGGCTCAGGTAGCCACAGGTGCTTGTGATTAGCTCTGTCCTCTAGAGGGGAGTGGTCTTTTCCCTTCTTGAAGTCAGCAGGGGAAAGATTTAGAAACCACCCGTTTTAGCATTAGCTCAAAACATATTTCTCAAAAATGAGAATAAGGAGGTGAGAAATGTGAAACAAATGTTTTCACTTTTGGGTGTCAAACACAGTCTTTGGAACTGACTGTTAAAGATCTTTAGAAAAGTGAATTTTGCACAATATGGGACCTTTAAGGCTGCAGCAATCTACCTTGTGACGCCCGCTCAGACTGTTAGCTTGTAAATATGAATTGGCACTTCCAGCAGGAGTATCAGAATACCTGTGTCAAATTAAGTGTGTGAAGTGAAATTACTGCAGTGGTAAAGTTTATAAAACTATGTTGGTAAAAACTGAAGTCATAATGTTGGGATGGAAGTTGTTCTAAGAAGATGGCAATCTGTCTGTTAGCTTGTAAATGGGCTGCATGGTAGCGCAGTTATTAGCACTGTTGCCTCGCAGCAAGAAGGTTGCAGGTTTGAATCCCAGCTGTGGCCTTTCTGCGTGGAGTTCTTCTCATACATGTGTGTGTTTCCTCCAGGTACTCCAGTTTTCCCCCACAGACTACAAAATGTCTTATAGGTTAAAAAAGTGTCTGCTAAGTAAACCAACCTTGTAAACTCATGTTCTGCTCGATGATCCATATCTTCATTCAGCAGCTTCCCTCCAAATATAGCATCTTACAATTGAATGCACAGAATTAGTTTTATTATTAACAATTACATTATTATTACTTGCATTTACCTACATTGTAATCTTGCCTGTGGGTGGTTTAGCATCATTTGATTTGTGACATAAGCTCCACTTTCATTCTGTGAGGTGTAGACTCCAAAATTATCTTATGCTCTCTTTTTTCTGTGCAGACAATGAGTCTTAAAAAACCCAAACGCCTCCCACTCTCAGATGAACATCCTCAAGTCAATGCGTTCAGCAGTCTGCAGGAAAAAGGTGTTGGCCTCTTCCACAATCCATTTACATCTTCGTTTTGTGTCCCTCAAAAATGAATGGAACTCCACACTACAAGTTACACAGAGTCTCTGAGTTTTTTGTGCTATTTGAGTAACTCAGATATGACAAAGTTGCCACCTCTGGAGGTTTTGTTACCTATCTTCATAAACGCTAAAAAATGTAGATGTAAAATAAGATCTATACTGAAATGACAGAATTGTCTCTTGGTATAAGTCGACTTTGATTTATGTTTTTATGAGTTTTTGTTGCTATATGAAGGACAACACAAATGGCCCAAAATACATGTTTTAAGTTACTGGATCTTGTCTTAATATTCAAAAATATCATGATACATACTTATAACACTGTCTGGAGGGGTGTGGGGTATATATTTAATATAGTGGACTCCACTAAGGGGCACCCCTGCTCATAAAATATGCTCACTTCAGGCGTTTCCTGATGTCAGAATAGAGAGCCATGTCATATATTAGGTTGTTAAATTTTAAAAAAATTGCACCCAAGGAAGTAAAAGAAGAAAAAAAATAGATATAAATACTCAGATTGCCCCTAATAAATACTATCAAAGTGTCATAAAGCATTTATCAAGTGCTAGTTTGCGTCTTTTGAAGCTGTTCAGCAGCTGAGGGGAATGTTTTAACTAGATATAAATATGAAGCAGGGCATACTGTGAAAAGAGCCTGAATGCTGAGCAAAACCTCCTTGGATAAATGGAGATTACACACACACACACACACACACACATACACACATACACGCACACACACACACACGCACACATGCACGCACGCACGCATGCACACACGCACACACACACTTATGTGAAATTGACCAGACTCGAGTTAAATGACAACAATACAGCAATGAGCTGTTCCTGTCATTCCTGACAGGTCTGAGCCGAGCTGCCAAAGCAAACCCTGATCTTGCATCCCATCAGCCATTTCTCTCAAAGCACTACCTGCATGACCATAGCTTTTATTCTGCTCATTTTTGTAAACTTCCTTTCTTCCTGTGAGGAGATACTGAGCTTAATTCTTTTCTCAAACAGACGGTTTTGGCTGTGGGCCTCTCTGTTGAATAACAAAGCAGAGTCTCCATCATCTTGATATTAAAATGGTCCTCGCCCCTCTCTCTCTCTCTCTCTCTGCCCCTCGTCTCTGGTGGCTGGCACGCTCCAGGCCTGTTTGTCACACAAACAGCTTCTCATATGAAAGTGAGGCTGACATCAGTCCACCAGCATAGACAGATGAAACATTTTGCAACACATTTATACCATTTTGTCCGCTTGTCTGTCAAACTGGTGAAACCCACACTGGGTCAAGGCAGAAAATCACAGGACTGGGAGGAAATATTAAGTAAACTAATTAATATTTTGTGCATTAGATGTCCTGTGCATACTTGTAGTAGTTGATGCCAAAACTAAAATGTAAATTTAGCCTCCCTTTAAGTGATTCCCTCATCTCACTGAAGCACTTTTACTCCATTACCTTTGGCTGCAGCTGGTGCAGATCGTCCTCTTTTGGCTCTGCAGCAAGGTTGAGCTAAGTGTACAAAAAACCCAGTTGTTCACCTGCCACAGATTTTAGCTGAAGTGGGAGGATCTCTTGGAGAGCTGAACTGGGACTGCACCATCTGCAGTCAAAGTGTGTGTGCTGAAGTCCCTCTACCAGGTGGTCAGAGCAGGAACCTGACCAACAAGGTGGCACGTGTCACCTTAGTCATGCGACTTTATGATTGGAAAACATTGCAGTAATTTGCTTTATAATTCAACTTTGCTCTCCCATTTTGATTCAACACTGATAGACAGTTTAAACTGTAACTTTTATTTGGTCTATTCAAGCACAGATGAGACAGAATCGTGGGGGAAATATGTGGAAAATTTGAAGAATTTGAAATCAGCGCTTGCTGTCCCTGGTGTCTTAGCTGAGATTCTTTTGATTTTTTTTCGCTCTCCGTATTTCTTCTCCTTCCCTCCTGCAGGCAGAGATAACAGCTGAAGTGATTTAGTATCAGCATAGCAGGTGAGCAGGAGGAAGAGAAGCGAAGTTGTCTAAAGAGAAGTAATTGATGGACAGGCGAGTATCACGAGGGATGCTGGAGGGCTGTGCAGCTGACACCGAATTGTCTGAATCAGGGTTTCTCAAGGACTTTAGTAATTTATATTTTGAACTTGGCCTAAAGGATCACATGGGTTGTTGAAGGGAAAGATGTTGAGTGGATGGAGGAAAGATGGAAAGGAGCAATAGAGTAAAGGAGATACAGGGACCTCACTGGGTATAAAACAAACAAAATGATGGATTAATTTTGGTACAGTGCAAGTTGTTATTTTTTTCTTCTCTTTTTAGAACAGCAAAAATCAGGTTGGGGGGGGTGTAATTGCACAAAAAGGAACCTGACAATTAATGAGACTCTGAAGCCTGTCCAAGACCAGAGATTAATGTCTGGAATACAAGTTTGGATCGTATAAATCAAGCCTCTCGGTGCCGGGTTGGTCCTCATAAATTACTGAATGGCAGTTCAATCCACATTTCAGTCAAAACTGCTTCCGTTGTTGGCACACCTGTTAAGAAATCCACTCTATGAGAGGCGGAAGACACAACAAGTGACCTATCATCTTACTAATTCAATAGACTTCTCTGTTCTAACTGTGCTGCAGCAACTTTATTGATTGTAAAACAACAGAGCACTAATTGTCTCTTCAATTTGCAGCGTATTTAAGTCTTGAGAGAATCACATCCTTATCAGCGCCCGGCCAGACACCAGGAAGCGGTGCGTGAGTCTCGCACAGAAGCTCACGCTAATGGATGTTCAGCACGTAACCTGTCATATGAAAATACAGACATGCATGTATGTTCTCTCATTCGTACATGCATGCGTATCTATCTACTCGTTCACGTCTGTGCGTGTTTGAAAGCCTCAAAGACTCACCCCACATCCCACCTCTCCGCTTGCTCTGCAGCCCTAAGCTGCGAGAGGCAGAAGAAAGGGGGATTTGCAAGTTCACAACTGGCTGCTAAAATGACTGCGACGCTTTGGCGACTTCTCCTCGTGTGGGATTTAAGTTAGTGAGAAATTCGAGGACGGTTTTCTTTTCCCCTGATTGAATCCACTGACTGATCTGTCTTTGGCAAATTTAAGACGCCAATGAAAAATTTAAAACCTGAGGGGCGAAAGAAGCTCTTGACTGCTATCTTTTTTCAGCAATTTGTAATAAACTGCCACCGTGAGGCGAAAAGTACTTCCTAAAGCCCTGTGGGTGCAATTTGGGATGTATTTGTGTTTTGTAAACCATGCGTAGACAAGCCAATCTAGACTTGAGTCACAACTGTCGCTAGAAGCATGAAACTCTGTGGAATATGACTACAGCAAATACTAAAATGTGCACAGGCATTCCTCACATGATATTTACAAAGTTGTTTAAATTCACAGTCCTATCAATCAACTGAAATTATACTTGGAGATGTTTCATTTCCCCTTTAATGTTTAGTCATGAAAGCATCCTTTAATTGAACATTTGCATATAATAAATGATGTTTGCACTTCAAGTTTTCATTTAATCTGAAGCTGAGACACTCGATGGACGAGTGGAGAGACATAAGTGTATTTATTCACTGATCACAGTTCAGGAAGGATGAATGATAACATCTCAAAACAGAAGTACAAAATATCTTCAGACTACACATGCATTTTCATGGTACATTTCTCAGTTATTTACAACGCTTTCAGTGAAAGTTTAATTGCACATTTGGAAATAAAAATGTTCTTGATTTAAGGACCAGAATTCCTTTAAGAGAGTTATAGTTCAAGTCAGTGTTTCTTCAACAAGTGCATATCACCCAGCAGCTTTCATGTCAGGGTTTCAAATGAGGATATATATATATATATTTTTGGGTTCTCTTACTTTGACAAACATCAGCTGACAGTTTCATGTACATCAGGCTCCACGTTGTCCTCCCGAGGCACAGCCTGATGTAAACAATAAGTAGAAAAGACAGCCAAAGAACACGGCCTAGTCTAAGATTTGTGATGGCAATTTCTACTTAAAAGTTCGGTCTCTGATTGAAATTCACTATAATTTCCAGTCACGTGGCCCTCCCAGCTGATTTAGTGCTGATCATGGATTCCATTTTTTGCTGACCTTCATGAATGAAGTCAATGGCTGCAGAATGGAATCATGGAGGAGGTATTGATATGAGCTCACCAGGCCTCCAATATAGTGGCAAGGCTCCTCAATACCTAGTAAGTGTAATAGTGACCTTGTGTGAAACTCACAGTACACCCAACCTAGATGTGCTTCACGCTAGCTGGGAATCCTCTCCATACATTGATTGAGATTAGTGGGAGATGGCAGGAGATCGTGCACAGCACTTTGAAGGAAACCAGTGTAGATGGTCACCCACTGAAGACTCTGAGAGTTTCATTAAAATCCATGAAATCCATAAAGTGCAAAAATGCTCTGAAGTAAAGGTGAGCTGCACACCCTCCCAGCAATCTCTTCCCTTCATTAATATGTTCTAAAAAGTGCACATACATTGCTTTCCTGAGTGCATGTTGTTTTTACATCCCACCTCGGGTAATAAGGAGGCAGTTCACTACTGGGTGAAATAACAGTTACACATTTAAGATATTCAGCTTTACAATATTTCCTAAATCTATCCAAAGTGTCGGTTCCCGTATTTTTCCTTATGCTTATCCTTAAGCCTGGACCAGCTTATCCTGATAAGGAGAGTTAGCCGAGGGTCATCAGCTGCTCAGTGTGTGTGTGTGTGTGTGTGTGTGTGAGAGAGTCCATATGTGGCTGTAACTTCTCAGATTTCAGACAGAATCTGCATGTTTGGCTCTGTATGCGGTGTTTATGTGGCAGTATTTATGATGTGCCGCCCCCTGTGTGTTTTGTCAGCAGTGCTGATATGCAGAGGCATTCAGAACGGCCGGGATCTGCTTTCTGCTGGGGGATAAAACTTTCCTGACCACACTCTGGGCCAGATTCTATAAGCTGTTCCTGCTCCTGTGCTTTGGGTCATCGAAATAAATACGATAGCTTTCTCAGTATGAGAAATGCACCGGTGACTGAATTTATGCTTATTACTGTCATTACATATCAGAAGCTGGACTTTATGATTTACAGCCACCCAAATGCTTTTATTGACTGACTTAGCTGATATTTGCTGTTGTAGAGAGTTTCTAATGTAATTAGCTCTCTGTATGTTAGCCTTTAAAACCTGACTTTCTTCAGTCCATTTTCTCTCTCTTTCTCTTTGAATCTAATTTCGTGTTCGCTGTGGTTGGTTTGTGGTTGGACCCAAGGGTGCAGGCAGATGCAGCAGGAGGCAGACAGGCAGGTAAAAACAAAATAAAGGGATTTATTAAGGAACAGCACCAAAGGATTATGCAACAGGTGAGCAACAGCTACCGTAATTTCCGGACTATAAAGCGCACCTAATTATAAGCCGCAGCAGCTAAATTTGGGGGAAATTGCAGATTTGTCCACACATAAGCCGCACCGGAATATAAGCCGCGGGTGTTTTAATGCTAATGCAGCAGGGGGGCTGAGGGGGGAGGGAGAGGTGTGGAGAGCAGTTGTCTGGCTGCCACTTGGGTGAGGAATCCGTTGGAGGTGTGAATGGCTGTTTTTCAATAGGATGAGTTGAAACATTAAAGATAACAAAAGAAGTCAAACTGCCTTCATTGTCAAAGGTGCAGCTGTGCAAAAGGGCGGGGCCATCAGTTTCGAACAGACCACTTGTCAGTGTTAATTAGTTGCAGAATGTTGCAAAAACAAAGAAAACACGTAGGAAAACGGCTCACCAATGAATGGCTCCCATCAAAGAACCATTAGTCCCATCACTACTCCCGACTCACGTCTGTGTAATCCTGCACGTAGTCAACAGCGCGACCACCACCCCCATACCCCCCTTATACCGCCATTGGGTAATCTTTCGTGAAAAGCACATGATTGCGCAACCAGAGGTAGCGCTAGACTTTTTAGTTTTTAGTCATCTCATCGGCATCTCTGGCAAGAACCTCCAGAGACTACAGTACATCCAGAACAGCGCTGCCAGGATCCTGATGAGGGTGCGCAAGCATGAGCACATCACCCCCATTCTGAAAGCACTTCACTGGCTCCCTGTCCCACTTAGAATAGAATACAAACTCTGCCTCCTCTCCCACCAGTGCATTTACGGTCAAGCCCCCCACTACCTAATGGAACTCCTCACTTCCCCGACCACACGCATCCTTCGCTCCGTAAAAGCGAACACGCTTCAAACCCCCAGAACCAAGCTCTGCAGCATGGGAGATCGGGCTTTTTCCTCTGCTGCTCCGAGGTTGTGGAACTCCCTCCCTGTCCACTTAAGGTCTCCACAAACTGTGGATGCTTTTAAACAGAACCTGAAAACCTACCTTTTTAGAAAAGCTTTTTGTTAGTTTTATTCTGTAGCCGCCCCTTTTACTTTTTTAAACTTGTTTTATGAGTGTTGACTCAGCTATTTTAACCTTCTCCGCTGTAGCACTTTGAGATTGCAAAATATAAAGTGCAATATAAGTTAAATTTATTATTATTATTATTATTATTATTATTATTTGACTCACAGGGTTAAAAAAAATCCAGTCATAATCTATTTTTATCCGTCACATTAATTTTACACTTATTACATTTTCAATAGCATTATTACTCTAACACTGGGCCCATTTAGCACACAAATCCATAAAATTAGACTCTAAATTAGTCGATCAGCCAGTCATCATATAGAAATTCCCAAAAACTCCGTTTGGAGTCGAGCTCAGCGCAGCAGCAGGTGAGGTGATCCTCTGTGCGCTCCGCGGGACTCTGATTACCGTGTAATATTAACGTTCATTATGAGATCATGAGAGAGATGAGGGGTTCACATATTTTCATTGAGATACTCAGGGGAAACCTGGTGCTGATGTTTAATGCGGACCTCCTCGTAGGTTAGTGGGCGTTTGGAGTCCAGTTCTATGTGCGCGCAGCTCGCAGAGCAGATTTTGCGTGTCAACAAGCGTCCACAGCCTATGAACGCTAGTCCGAGAGCGCATTACAACAGAAAGTGTAGTTAGTCTGCATCTGATCGCACGCTGAGCACCGGATTGCAAAGGGGCATTTGAGCGGATCAGGTCTGCGGCTGTGGAGGCTTGTTGACACGCAAAATCTGCTCCGCGAGCCGCGCGCACATAGAACTGGACTCCAAACACTAACCCGCGAGGAGGTCCGCATTAAACAGCAGCGCCAGGTTTTCCCCTGAGTATTTTAATGAAAAATATGTGAAACCCTCATCTCTCTCATGATCTCATAAGGAACGTTAATATTCTGTAATCAGAGTCCCGCGGAGCGCACAGAGCTGCACCTGCTGCTGCGCTCAACTCCGAACGAAGTTTTTAGAAATTTCTATATGATGACTGGCTGATCGACTAATTTAGTGTCTACCGTAATCCTATGGATTTATGTGCTCATGGGCCCAGTGTTAGATCAATCAAATAATTGGAACAGAGCGATCTGCAGCTTCTAAACAGGTTCTCCAAACCGCGACAGTCAGTGGAGGATGAAAAGATTAGAAACAATTAGAATAATATACAAAAGTAATGAAATAATGCTACTGAAAATGTAATTATTATAATTTTTTAATTAATAAGTGATGGATAAAAATAGATTATGACCGGATTTTTTAAAATCCTGTCAGTCAAAATGACAGGAGGGAAAAAAGTCAACCACTCGGGACAGAGATGACTGTTTGGGAACGCAAAGCGTCCCGTTTATTAACATTTAAAAAACAACAAAAAATCTTTTAATCAATCAATCAAACAAACTTTCACATCTTTGACCTGATGAAACACATTTATGCGTGTAAAAATAAAACAATGCGCTCCCAGCGCAGGTCCTGCAGTCGGCCTACCGTAGTAGCGCAGTATATAACAAAACAAAGCAACGCTTGAAAAGGCAATAACGTTAAAGGGCTAAATTAGTTTTCTTTTTAACAAAATAACCAGCATCTTTTCTGAAAACTGCCAACACAGCTCTAAATGTGCAGTAACGCTGCCGTTTATTTTATCAAAATAACCAGAAAGATCAGTCCCGTGTCATCGTTTTAGTCTGTACTAAAACCCCCAAAGTCCTCGTCGTCAGTGTCTGAAACAAACAGACCCAGAATGGACTCGTCAGCCACTCTTTCTCCTTCAAAACCAACGAACTCCTCTTCCTCGGTGTCTGAATCGAACAGCCTCAGAAGAACGGCTTCAGCTGTCGCGCCATCCTCTTCATCACCGTCACGCAACAGTCCAGCTTTCCGAAACCCGTTGGTGATCGTGGATGTTTTCACACTTTTCCATGCTGTCAGGATCCACTGGCAGACTTGAGCTAAGGTTGCTCTTCGCATGCGACCAGTTTTGGTGAACGATTTCTCGCCGCTGGTCATCCATGCCTCCCACTGAACTCGGAGTGCCACTTTAAAAGCACGATTCACACTAATGTCCAGTGGCTGCAAATGCTTCGTTGTGCCCCCAGGAATCACAGCTGGAATAGAGTTTGTGCTTTTGATGGCTGCTTTCACCGAATCCGTTATATGAGCCCTCATGCTGTCCAGAACGAGCAACGCTTTTTTTTTGGTGAAAAAATCCGCCAGGTCGCTTGACGTAGCACTCATTTAGCCATTCCTTCATTATGTTTTCCATCATCCACCCTTTCTGGTTGACTTTTACCAAGATGTCTTTTGGGAATTTTTCTTTTGGCATAGTGATCCTTTTAAAAATCACCATCGGTGGAAGCTTTACTCCGGATGCGGTGCAGCCCAGAACACAAGTGAAATTTGTTCTCTCGTGGCCGGTTGTTCTCAGTGTGATGGACGATTCACCTTTCTTGTTTACAGTCCTTGTAAGAGGCAGGTCAAAGGACAGAGGCACTTCATCCATGTTGATGATCTCGTCCGGTCCGATGGAATGTTCATTCATCTTTTTCTGTGTAAATTCGCGGAAGTTCGCTATTTTCTCCTCGTGGTCTGGAGGGAGTTGCTGACACAGAGTCGTCCGTGACCTGATGGACAGTCCTTTTCGTCTCATAAATCTGAGACACCATGATGGTCCACCAATAAAATCTTCAATATTCATTTCATTGGCGGTTGTTTTGGCTTTCAGTCGGATCTGCACGGTGGAAACACCCCGGCCGTCTGCTCTCTGCGTGTTCACCCAGTCTTCAAGAAAGTTTTCAAGCTCTGGCCATCTGCTTTTCTTACCTCTAAAGGATTTTTTGGTCTTTTTGCATTGACCCAGTTCTTCACGCTGTCGTCTCCAACGTCTCACCATTGACTCATTGATGCCAAGGGTACGCGCAGCAGCTCTATTTCCGTCTTTCACAGCCAGATCAATTGCCTTTAACTTAAAAGCAGCATCATATGCAGTTCTCCGTTTGTTTTCCATACTTCCTCTGTCTCGCTCTCCTACTCTGTTATGCTCTCGTTGCTTTGTGTTGCTCTATTTATTTGGCACGAACTGTCCCGCCTCTTCTCTGGTGTTTCCTTGATAGTGCGCCCCTGCTGGCCGTTAAAAAACCCACAGATAAGCCGCACCATTGTAAAAGCCGCAGGGTCCATGGCAAGTGAAAAAAGTAGCGGCTTATAGTCCGGAAATTACGGTACATGGAAAACTGCAGGGTCTGAATTCAAAACTGAGGACTAGATGCATCGGGTTATTTATTATTCATGATTACTGAATGAGTGTAGGTGAGTGATTATAAATGTGACTGGCAGATAAATGTACGTCTTGCATTTGTACAGCGCTTTTCAAAGTCATGGACTATGAAGCACTTTACAACAGTCGCATTCTGATGGAGCTACAGAGGAAAAGCAATGAGACACCAGGCCTCTGACCACTACCACTCTTGCGCAAGGACACAATGACAAAGTGATCCAGCCGGAGCGGGATTTGAATCTGTAACACTCTGGTTTAAAGACCAGCGCTTCAACCCACAGAGCTACTGCCTCCCACAAGATGAACAGAGAACTTCAAACCAAAAAGACACCAAAACACAAGAAACCAACCCAAAACGCCGCCAACCACATTAGAACGGTCCGTCTGCTTATTGGTCAGATGAGTCTGAGCTGGGACCACCAGAACTAATTACAGGAGCAAGGTGCTGAGTTCTGAGCCTGACCTAGGCCACAACATGGAGAATTTACTCCTGCAAAAATATCAGTGAGGCAACATTTTTAGTTGTATATACTGTACATGTGAGTGTTTGTGCATTATATTGCATCCCAGAATGCAAAGCACCTTACAGGATGGGGTTTGGCTCAAACTTGTAGCGTACACCAGGTGTATGCTGTAAGTGTAAATGAAGTATTCTGGAGTACACTTGGAACCACCTCCTTCAAAGGGTCCAAACCATAGTACGTACGATTCCTGTGTTTAATAATCCAACCACATCAAAACAAACCAACTAGGGCTGGATGCAGTGGGCTGCATGGTGGCGCCGTTGTTAGCACTGTTGCCTCGCAGCAAGATGGCTGTAAGTTTGAATCCCGGCTGTGGCCTTTCTGCGTGGAGTTGCATGTTCTCCCCATGCATGCGTGCAGCTTCCTCTGGTACTCTGGTTTCCCCCACATATCACAACATGCCTGATAGGGTGATTGTTAATTGTATGTAAGTCGCTTTGGAGAAAAGCGTCTAATAAATGAATAAACATACAAACTAGGCTGAGCCTGGCCACCCTCTGGAGGGAACTCAATTCTTGTATCCAGGATCTCATTCTTTAATTCGCAATCCAAATCTCACGATTAGAAGTAAAAGCTGGAGCGACGAACCAGTAAATTAAGAGTCTTGTCTTTCTTCTCAGTTCCCTCTAAAGCACGACAGACCTGAACTATGTCCTCATTACTGTGAACGAAGACTTGATCCATGTTTTATTCTTTCTTTTGTGAAGTTTAAGAAAAGTATTTGCACAAAAAAAGTTCGAAAAGGGCAGAGACACAGTCGGCTGTCTTGATTCCACAACAATAAACCTAATTGAGAAAGACCTTGTTTGGTTCTCTGCTGGACCAACAACTACAGCGCACACAGCAGGTCCAGCCTCGTTAACTCTTTGTTTCATTTGTATTTTTCATCATTTGTTGTGCAGCTCAGTGCAATCATTACGTCATGGGACATTGTTCTGCTGAAATCCATCTGCAAATACTTTCAGTCTCACCCTATTATGATAATAAATGTAAAGAAATAATAAAAAAAAGGATTAAGGAGGCTCCAGCAGCTACACGCTTTCATAATCAACTGGTGATGGAAGCTGAAAGTGCAAATGTTCTTTCTCTTTAAAACGTGGATGAGACAAAGCTGCACTCTGCTTTGTTCCACTTTTCTATTAAAATGCATTTATTCTACTCAGGAATTTGTTCAACTCTTCTTATGCCATTTTAAGATATTTTAGTTTAATTGTTTTAAAAAGATATGGGGGGAGAAAAGCCATTCACCCACCCATATGGATTTTATTTTTGCCACTTCACATTGAAGATCTGGATGAACAGATTTCATAGTGCTACCTGTGGAAAGTCACCTTTCAAGTTTTATGCTAATCTACAAGCTAACTGGCTTTAGAGGCTTTTTTCTATAAAGAAATGAATGCAACTGGCCGGGACAGGGCTGAGTCTCTGTATGAAAGCAAATTGAGGGGACTGAGAAAGAGGGGAGGAAATATTGGAGAGGAAGACCTTCATAATGTAATTGAGAGCAGGGACTGCAGGAGAAAGTGAAGCAGCAGCGGCTGCACGGAAACTTTATGGCTTTTAGATGATTTAAGAGTTCCGCTTTTATTGTATTTGGAGGCAATCAGATTTCATGTAAAAGTTGTTACTGTGTCCTTGTGAAACTTGTTTCTCGTATTTTCAGATTATTTACTGTGCAAATTCAACTCAAGACTCAAGTGTCATTATTCTAAGGGGATTACTATCTGTGCTGTACCAGCAGCTGAACTCGCTATCTTTGATAACTGAGCTGTGATGCATTTAGTGATAATGGACACAACAAATAAGGGTTCTGGGGTTTTATATCAGGGCATAATTAAGATGATTTGGTCTTTGGCAGGTTCTAGAAGTCTTTTAAAGGCATACTCAGTAGCCAGGTAAACAATGTAGCTTTTAAAGTTTTTTTTAAAGCCTCTTAACAACGTTCTAACATAGTATAGCCATAAATATATTGTGGAGATAAAAAAAAACACGAAAGAAATCAATAAAGTAGTTGTCCCGCAGTTCTCTAAAAACTTCAGCCAATCCTATCGTTCGGACCGAACGATAGGATTGGACAATCCAGCTGTCTGTCTGCCGCATTTCCACACTGCTTGGATTCACCAATAATCCGCCCGGACACATTTTCCGTCTGAACATCCCGGAAGTGAAAGGAGGACAGAATTAGCTGGTGGTCAGTGCTTTCATTTTAAGATAAAAATACCAGAGTCCCCCCAAAAAACACCTTTTCAGCTAGCAGAAAACTAAAATCGTTTGGAGGTGAAAAGAGGAAAAGCTGGGGGAACATTTCTACGGCTGAAGTTAGACTCTGCATTGTTATTGAAATCGAAAGAAAGAAGTGTACTTTCTTTCTTTTTGTATCGTTTTGTTTGGATGTGTGCACAGCCATGTGCGAAATAAAAATAAATGAAATGAAAATGAAATTGTCACAAAACAGGATCCCATGTCCATGGGTAGGCTGGCGTTACAGATTATACCCGACGGGAGGGGTGAGTGCTCTGAGTCGTATTTCTGTAAACTAGCTAGCGAGACCTAGCTTGTTTACCTGGCTACTGAGTATGGCTTTAAAGCACAACAGAATCCATCCTGTTTTAATATTTTACTGAACAAAAATAAAGCCAGAATAGAAAAAGGTCACTAATGTTTTAGTACATCTCTTAGATCAAATGACCCAAAGCTGTTATTGTTTGACTTCATCAGTCTCTCACCTCATAATGAAGATATTTTAGCCCAATCTTCTTTGCAACATTGCACCATGCAGTTCATTAAGGTTTCCAGACATTTGTTTCTACACAGACCCCTAAATGTCCCACCACAGCATTTCACACTGACTGAGGTTTAACTGGACCCTTTCAGTATTTTGATTCTTTTCAGTTTCAGCTGTTCTGATGTTGATTTGTTGATGTGATTTGGTCCAAACTTTAACCGACAGACGTGTTTGACTCTAGAATACAAAGAAAAGTTCATGGCTGCAAGCAACACAAATCAT
>SSNR01000190.1:149542-259032 GCA_006937965.1 Callopanchax toddi
CACCGTGCTATGAGCTGTTGGTTTGGACATGCTGTGTGTGTCTCACCAAACAAGGAGCTGTGCATTATGGGTAAACATCTCTATTTGGCCCTCATCTGTTCAAAAGGACATTGTTCTACATGTCTTTTGGTTCAGTTAGATGAAACTTAGCAAACCTACATTTTGCTGCCATGTTGTTTTAGAGAGACAAGGTTTTCTTCTGCTGCCGGTCCAAACAAGACACAGTCTTTTTCTAACCGGACTGTCATGAACTTTAACCTTTAACCTGAGATGGAGAGTTAAGGTTTTCTTTTTTTTACAGTGAATTTTTTGAGTGAATTTAACAGGACATCCACTCCTGGGAAGATTGTCAACTTTTCTCCTGCTTTCTCTCTGTATAGGATGAGTTCACATTGTTTAGAAATTATCTTTAACCCTTCCAATAAGCAGCTGCTTCTTGAAGGTAGACATCTTTCCTTCTAGGCAGTGTGTTAACACACACTGGTGACTAATGCACAAAACCCTAGACGTGAAAAGGATAACTTTGTGACTGTAAACATCTCAGGTTGATTGTGTAAACCAAGAGTCAGAATGTCAGTAACTATTTATGACAGACAGGAATTCATTGGAAAGCTGGAAAATAGTTAAAGTACAAGTCAGCTAGACGTGTACTTTATATTCTTTACAGTTAGACTATCTGTCTTTGATGTTGAATATCCTTGGCGGAGTTATTGATTCCTTTTAAATCCTGCTGAGAATTAGCTCCAATGAGGATGACTCCTCTCATATGAAATAACTTTCAAACGCGTACAACTCAATCTTTTATTCAGTTTCATTAGACGCCTCACCACCATCCTCTCCAGACGACAAACCATGTTTCTGTTGTCAAGTGGAATTCCCTGAATTAGATCTTGGGAGTAAAAATCACGTTTCTCATTAGATCTCCGTTTTGGACCCCCTCCCCGTCTGTTTAACTGACAGAGTTCACATGTGACGATCAATTGACGGCTCTGTTTACTGTGTATAAAAAACACCCAGCAGGTCATTATTCTGTCTCTCAGAGTGATAATAAAAATCCATCACAACCATCCTCCAACTGGCTTGATGCCTGCAGATTGATTATAGTTTTATTGATACTCACTGTGGCATGTCATGGGGTGAAAATGATATGAGGAATATTACATCACTGGCTGCACAGCCTTCTATTTGTTTACAAAATGCTAACCTTGACTTATAAGTAAATGTGAGGTCAAGTGTTTAGAGAGGCTGATGCTATCCATCTCAGAAATAATCAAGTCTTTTTTAATGTTCTTCTCGTTCTAGAGCGTTGATTTAGTTTCTTTGTGATTCTGTTCTTGTTTCTTTGGAAGTCAATTATAATATAATTAACAACCTGCTCATATGATGAATGATTATCATTGTTTATCATATCATTTCACCTCTGAGTCTTTTGCAACATTCCACCCTGTGACCTTGTGCTCCCAGTGCATGATGTCCCTCTGCAGACCGGCTGCTAATAAATGAGCAAAGACTTAGTAAAAATAATGATTGAGCAGTTAATGGAGGCGATGCATCACTTAATGGAGAGATGTCACTGATGTACATTCTACTTATTTTCTGTTTGGCAGGAGCTTAAAGTAAAGTGAAAGTTATTTTGGTTCCACGAAGCTCTTCAAAGGTTTGCATGCACACAAAAACTTTCCCAGTTAATTTAGAGCCCAAATATATATAGATATATAAAAATTAGTTTTACAAAAATGAATGACATGGTTTTATTAAAATAAAACATAATTCTGCGTGTGCCAAAATCTGCTTGCTGGCAGCAACTTGGACATTTTGTCCAACTCCCTCAGAGGATGGGATTTCTCAGTGGTTGTACAGATGATTTAGTTATTTCACACATTTTATATGCAGAAACCCATCAATAGAAAAATGGCTCTACTTTTTTTCCTGTTACTGCTGTACCCTAGATCATAGAAAAAGTAATGATTTATGGTATTCAACTACAATGACATTTGGACTTTAAAATAAATTCACTGCCTTGCGGCAACCCTAAAGCAGCAGAGTCCAGTCCTGGACCCTGAGGGCCACATCCTGCAGATTTCAGTTGTTTACCAGTTCCAGCACACTTGATTCAAAGGCTGAATCACCTCTTCTGTATGTCCTCGAGTTCTGCAGAAGCCTGTTAATCACCTATGGATTCAAACACTCATTCACTCACTACATCATGTTTGCTATATATTTCTTTTTATAAGGGATAGGGAACTGTCCTGTGTTTTGCATTGAACACAATGTGCATCCTACTGTGTGAGTTTTCAGTATTAATACCAAAAACGAGAAGGATTCAGAAGAATAAATCACCAGAATCTGAGCTGAGGGACGTCATCGTGTTGCTGGTTTTTATGGTAAATGTAATCACCATCATTATTCTCCATACTGATGTTATATTTAACTACACATACTTGTGATTACTCTGTACTCTTCTTAGTTGTAACATATTCATTGACACAAACACAGACCAGCAGCTGCAGCACAACCTTCAACTTTCAACAACGATAAATTAAAATATCTGTACTGTTTTTACTGTTGTAAAGTCTGTAAATAAATCAAATCAAGCAGCGCTGCATTTTAATGGTTGAAATATGACTTGCGTTTTACTTTGATTTTTAACATTTTTAATGTTTATTCTGAACAACAACAGTTTTAAAGTCCTGCAGCTCAGTCAGAGTGTAATGACTGTGGTAAGTCGGACCCAGAACGAGACCCAGACAACAGGATGTAAAAACAATAAGAGTCTTTATTATAGTAAAAGGGAAAGGGGAGGTGGAATAGAGCTGTGAGTCCAGTGAGTTCGTCCAGAAGGGAAAACGAGGAGGAGTGGACTCCACAGGGAGTAGTCCGGCTGATGGGGAAGAAGACGGGACAAGGAGGTGAGTACAAACGTAGGGAGAGTGGGTCTCACCACAGCGGGCAGGGGAAGTCCGTGATCCAGTAGAGGAATGGTCAGAGGCGGTCCGGGTCGGAGATGAGCAGGCAGAATCCAGAGGGAGAAGGCAGAGACGGTAGTCAATAACGGAAGGTAGGTCAAATCCAAAAATATCCAAACGAGGTCCGACAGGGAGCAGGCTAAAGGCAGTAGTCAGGGTACGGAAGACTGTGGTCATGAACAGGAACTAGGAACAGAACTAAGAAGGCTTGAAGGCTGTGAGGTAACTGCAACAGACGATCTCGCACTGAGGAGCTGTAGAACTGTGGTTAAATAGTCAGAGGAACAGGTGGAAACAATGATGATGATTAGCAGGTGAGGGAGGGGCAGAGAGCAGGAGCGAGTTTCATGACAGAACCCCCCCCACAAGGGGCGGATACCAGACGCCCCAACAGGAACCAGACAGGGAGGGAGGAGGGGGACCAGGAAGGAGGGCCAACGGCAGCCCGGCCCAACAAGGCCCGGGTCTGGATCAGGCTCAGGGGCTTCGGGACCTTGACCGGACTCGGGGACGTCGGGAACTTGACTAGGCCCGGGGACTTGACTTGGCTCGGGGACTTGACGTGGCTCGGGGACTTGACTTGGCTCGGGGACTTGACTTGGCTCGGGGACTTGACTTGGCTCGGGGACTTCGGGACTTTGCCTTGGTTCTGGGCAAAAAGGCAACGACAGGCGGGCAGCCCCAGGAACGACCAAGACAGCCACGTGAAAGGAGCCCACAAACCTGGGGGCTAACTTACAGCGTCCCAATCTGATGGGCAGGTCCGTAGATGAAGGCCAAAACCTCTGCACAGGGGGGCACCTGGGGTCGTGAGAGCGGTGGCGTGGAGCAGAACGGGCGTAGCCCGCAGAAGTTCTGTAGAGAGTAGGCCTGGTTCCCCGTCCAACTCTCAGACAACGACGGGAAACGGGAACAGAGGCTGCGTGGGGGACGGACAGGGGCACAAACAGACCAGCAGGAGACAGACAGGAAGAGTTAGTCTCTGCACAGGCAGCACAGGCCTTAACGTACTCACAGGTATCCTTGCGGAGGGAGGGCCACCAGAAGCGGGACTGGACAGCTAACAAGGTCTTGGCAAGGCCAGGATGGCGGCAGGGATCAGAGTCATGACAGTGGTCCAATACTGTAGTGATTAGGGTGTCAGGAACAAACAGACGGTCAGCAGGACATTGTACAGGAGGCGGGCTGGAGGACTTACTAAGCTTGATCAGATAATCCAGGCAGCTACTGGTGATGGTCCGTCGTACGGAAAGGGGCTGAACACTGGCTGGGTCAGACAGGACAGTAGAAGCAGAACAGGACCCGTTGGCTCTAGACTGGGCCTCAGGATTGGTGTTTGTGGAGCCTGAACAGTAAGAGAGAGTGAAGTCAAACTTATCAAAGAACCGGGCCCACCTGGCTTGACGAGGGTTGAGCCTCTTAGTGGTCCTGAGGTGTTCCAAGTTCCAGTGGTTGGCTCTGACAACGAAAGGATGTTCAGAATCCTCCAACCGGTCTTGCCACTCCTCCAAGGCCTTTTTGATGGCGAGGAGCTCTCGGTCGCCGACCTCATAATTCTCCTCAGATGGTGTGAGTCTGTGGGAGAAGAAAGCACATGGATGGAGTTTATTGTCGGTGGCAGAATGTCGAGACAGAACTGCGCCGACCCCGGTCTCGGAGGTATCCACCTCTACCACAAAAGGCATATGTGTATCAGAGGTACACAGAAACGGAGCTGAGGAAAAGGTCAGATCCAAGGAATTGAATGCAGCCTGGACCTCTGGGGGCCACAAGAAACGTGACTGGGAAGAGGCCAGAGGTTGGTGGTTAGATGAAGGACTCGTTTCTTGGTCTTGACTGGAAGCAATTGCTATGGGAGGTGCAGCAGGACTAGGCAGACGAGGAAGGTGTGGCTGCTCAGGGGACTCGGAGACAGCAGGACTAGGGCCTAGTTGCTTAGGGGTCCTAGGGGAGACCCCCGCCCTCAGGAGACAGGAAGAACATGAGGCACTCCAGCTGTGAATCTTCTCCTTGATCCAGTCCATGATGGGGTTGTGTTTCTTGAGCCAGGTGTTGCCCAGAATAATGGGAAGATCAGGCGAGTCGATAAGTAAAAAAGATATTCTCTCCTGATGGTTACCAGCCAGGACCATGGTAACGGGGTTGGTTCTCTGTGTGCTGTTGTAGATCCTATGACCATCGATGGCTATAATCTCTTTAGGTCGAGGAAGGGGTTTGGAACCCAGTCTCAGGGTTCCAGCCAGCTTGGCATCCATGAACTCTGTGTCGGCACCGGAGTCTATGAACACAGGGAACTCACAAGAAACAGGAGACAGAGGGAAAGCGGCTCTTAATCCAGACAGGGGACGGGTCTTGACTTCTGACATGGGACTCAGTAAGGTACCACCCACCCTAACAGAGCCAGGGCTTTTAAATGGACAGAGAGCAACTCTGTGTTCCTTCCCGCCGCAGTAAAAACAAAGATCCTGGCGAACCCTTCTCTCCCTCTCCTCAGGGGATAGGCGGGTACGTCCGATCTGCATAGGTTCTTCAGGAGGGAGGCTATGAGTCTCTTGGGGCATAGCAGGAGTTTCAGGGGAATATTTATGAAACAGTCTGGCTTGATGCTTGGCAGAAGTGGGTGCAACGTCAGGAGCGTAATAAGGAAACGGTCTGACCTGAGAGCGTTGGTCTTTCTCCCGTCTCCTCTCACGAAGCCGGTGGTCAACCCGAGAAGCCAGCTGTTCCAATTCTTTGAGTGACCCAGGGGGGTCCCGGGTGGCGATCTCATCCTTGATGTCATCAGAGAGACCCTGGTGAAAAGCATCATAAAGGGCTTCGGAGTCCCACTTACAGTTAGCCATGAGTGCATGAAAATCTATGATGTATTCAGTCACGGGTTTAGGACCCTGTTGGAGGGAAAACATACCTCTGGCTGCCTCCCTCCCAGGACGTACAGGATCAAAAACCCTTGTGAGCGCTTTGGAGAAGGCAGAAAAGGTTACACAGGAAGTAGAGTCATTCTCCCATTCAGCTGTTCCCCACAGCTTAGCTCTACCTGACAGGAGGGAGAGGACATAAGCCACCTTGGACCTCTCAGACGGATATGAGGACGGCTGAAGTTCAAAATGAACAGAACACTGGACGATGAAGGATCTGCATTCCGTGGGTTCACCGGAAAAACGTTCTGGAGGCGGAAGTTTGGGTTCGTTGCTAGGAGACGGCCGAACAGGAAGTGACGTGGTATTCGGCGGGTCAGAGGGAGCGGAGACGCTAGCAGCAGGCGCGCTAGCAGCCGATGCTCCGACAGCTGTGGCCGTGGTCAGAACCTGTAGCCTTTGAAGAATAGTATGGACAAGTCCCTCCAACTTTATGATGGCGGATTCGACTCTTGTACACCAATCCCGGTCTGGTCTTGTCTCGGTTTTTGGATCCATGTGGGCGAGATCGTTCTGTAATGACTGTGGTAAGTCGGACCCAGAACGAGACCCAGACAACAGGATGTAAAAACAATAAGAGTCTTTATTATAGTAAAAGGGAAAGGGGAGGTGGAATAGAGCTGTGAGTCCAGTGAGTTCGTCCAGAAGGGAAAACGAGGAGGAGTGGAATCCACAGGGAGTAGTCCGGCTGATGGGGAAGAAGACGGGACAAGGAGGTGAGTACAAACGTAGGGAGAGTGGGTCTCACCACAGCGGGCAGGGGAAGTCCGTGATCCAGTAGAGGAATGGTCAGAGGCGGTCCGGGTCGGAGATGAGCAGGCAGAATCCAGAGGGAGAAGGCAGAGACGGTAGTCAATAACGGAAGGTAGGTCAAATCCAAAAATATCCAAACGAGGTCCGACAGGGAGCAGGCTAAAGGCAGTAGTAAGGGGACGGAAGACTGTGGTCATGAATCAGGAACTAGGAACAGAACTAGAAGGCTTGAAGGCTGTGAGGGTAACTGCAACAGACGATCTCGCACTGAGGAGCTGTAGAACTGTGGTTAAATAGTCAGAGGAACAGGTGGAAACAATGATGATGATTAGCAGGTGAGGGAGGGGCAGAGAGCAGGAGCGAGTTTCATGACACAGAGGAGGAGACGAGACACTTTACAGCTCAGACGTCTAGAATATCACGAATATCTAACGAATCAGGAAATCACTTCATGGAGAGCTAGCTCAGATCACAATGCATTATGGGCTATTTCTACTGATGCAATGCTGCTTTTATTGAACCACGTGATAGGGGCCTAAATAGTGAACCAAGAAAAGAAACAGTTACAATTCCGAAACGACTGGCTCATTATAGAGTGAGTGAGTGAGTGAGTGAGTGAGTGAGTGAGTGAGTGAGTGAGTGAGTGAGTGAGTGAGTGAGTGAGTGAGTGAGTGAGTGAGTGAGTGAGTGAGTGAGTGAGTGAGTGAGTGAGTGAACATTTCAAGCACAGCCTTAAAACATGCAGAGAACCAAGAATAGACTACACTGTCTTAAAGGGACAGTACACACTTTTGAAGTCAGTTTCTGTAAGAAAAAAACTGTTATGAAGAATGAATAACTTACCTATAGATCTATGGTACATAGATCTTAGGACTACCTCAGTTTGAACAGATAGTAAATGGGGAAAATATGCTAATGGCAGGATAAAGTGGATGTCTGCAGATTTAAAAACAAGACTAATCTCAAAAGATTTATTGGGATTCATGCGAACATTATAGTTTTCCAAAGGTTTTTTAAAGTGCTATATCCACACCAGGTAAAATATTAACTGCTCATAACATTTCCACTAAGCTCGCTTCGAAAGCTCTGAACTCTCCTCGTAAACATCATTTGCACCGTATGGAAGGAGAAGTGTATACATTTTAAACCAGATTGAGCTAATCACTACTTTTATTTATTAAGTTTAAACTTTAGAGCACGTAACAAGTGAAGACCAACACTCAAACTTTAGTTCAGTAAAAAAAACATTTAGTAATGAATTTATTCCAAAAGACATAAAAACAAAAAAAGGTTAATGAAATATAAAGTAAGTAAACATCAACATGGGTATGGAGAAATCTGTGTTTGATCTTAAAATTTAAACACTTCTCTAAACTTTTTTATTTTCCTGACATGAACATTTTTCATCAGACTGGATCTGAAGCTGAAGACTTGCTGTGGTTTCATAACTCTGCTAAAAACTCTGTATAGTTACCCAACGTAACCTTTAGTTTACTGACATGTTTTTATGCATTTTAATATTTTAATTGTATTTAGTTCCTTAATGCTTTGACTGTACATTGCAAAATCTTCATGTTTTGCTCAGATCAGAACACCTGAAGGAATTTGCCCCTTTTGACTTTAATAATTTCACGTAATCCCATTTAGGTGATGAACTGAGTTAATATTATGAGAGGGCACAGAGCTACAAGACCCTGCTGCTTCCAAGACGTTCCTGCTGCAGGATTTTTCCAATATGTTTTGAAGGGAAAACAAAATGATGGTGTTTCAGATTGTGTCTCCTGGCCAAGTGCTTGGAAGACAGGCTACAAATGTCTGCGAGGTAAACAAGTTAATGGGATGAAATAGGAGCAGCACCCACGGGTATTGGTTCTATCCAGGTACGCCATGTTACATTCTTGTTCCACTGCTTTAACATTTTGCTAAAAAAAAAAAAAAGTCAATACCTTTAGTCCTTCTTTAAAATGTATGAAAATCTTGAACATAAAGTTTATCTCAGGATGGTCCCAGGAGATTTCTAAGCCTCTTTGAGTTGGAGGAAATAAACAGTCCTAAAATAAACTCTGACATTTTTGGTTTATTCCGTCACATCACCAGCTTATCAGTCACCATCAGTTGCGCCTGCGGCAGCAGGGGATTGGAGGGGTCTTCTTGGATCTGTATGTGTGTGTGTGTGTGTGTGTGTGTGTTTGTGGTTACTGACACCAGTAGAAGGACACAAACACCCCCCAGGTTGAAAGAAGGAGTGGTTTTTATTCCTAGACGTATCTCAAAGAAGTACCTTACAAACCTTCATCTACAATAAAAAGACACACACACACATTTACACACACACACGCTGCACTGTAAACACATTTGCGACGCCATCTCATAAATCCGAGGATTAAAAAGCTTCTGTTTGGTTACAAATTAAATGCATGCGACTTTGGCTGTGTGTTTGTGTTTGTGTGTGTGTGTGTGTGTGTGTGTGTGTGTGTGTGTGTGCGTGTGTGTGTGTGTGTGTGTGTGACAGAGTCAGTGTGTGTCGCTGCTGTATGATGAGAGACAGAGGGGAGATTTTTTGGCAGTGTGCTGAGCGCAGAGCTGGTTCAAAGCTGTAGATTTTTTTTCCCCGTCTCCTCGCTTTCAGCATGTGCACCACCGATGACCTCAATTAGCTCTGCGTCTGATAGACACACAGAGAGCGTCCTCAGATCACACACATACATCTGCTAGCAAATACTGAGAAACGGTGTAAGTAGGAGGGGGAGGGGGGAGGTGGAAGGGGTGCAGTGATGATAGGATTAGAGGGAGAGGACCGGCTGAATGCTCTGCTGGAATTTGGTTGGGTTTCATAGTTAGGATGAAATGTTGCTTCCTGTTGAACTGCAGGAGAAAAAGTGTGACAGAAACAAGAGAAGAAAGGCTTCAAAACTAACAACAATTAGAGGCCTAGAGTTGCTTAAAGCAGTGGATATCACTCACAGTCATTCATGTCGGGGTTTAAAATGATGAGAGATGATGGAGTTATTGCTTCATTAGTCAAATCTTCAAAATAACATTAAATGCAAACTCACATTATCAGTAAAACTCACTGAATCATAATTACCTGTGGCAGCCATCTTGAATCAGCCTGACTCCAGAAGTACTTCAGTTATAGATGTACATCCATTGATTAGTTGGAAGTGAAGTGTAAAGAATCAGAGTGTAAAAGACAGGGAGAAGTCACAGGACCATAAAAAGTTAGGAGAAAGAAAATCAAGCAAAGTGTTTCATCCATCAAAATTTCTTCCAATTATCCAAAGTCTGGTTGTGAAGGTAACAGATCCAGGAGGGAAGCCCAGGTATTCCTCTCCTTAGTGACTCTCTCCAGCTTCATCTGAGGATCCTACCGTGTCCTCGGGCTAGAGGATAGACAGGATATACTCAAAATAGTTGGCACTCTTTCATTAAAGAACAGAACCCCCCACAATGCTCGCTGACATAACTTAAACCTGACAAAAGTGGTAAAAGTAAAAATTCATTGGAAATAAATTAAAATCAGTAATTGCTTTTGAATTGCTGATTAATGTAATAATTAGATAAAAAAAGAAACTGGTCTGTACAAAAATGATGTCACCCCTAGATAAGATTAGATTATAAGGATATGCTACACTAATGTGTGTCCTTAATCAGCAGTACGTGTCTCCACCTACAGCTTAATCAGTCTGTCTGAAAATAGAGTGACAGGTAGTCACAGTGCTGTTTGGAATCAGGGTGTGTACACACTGAACATGGACCACAGGAAGCTGAGGGCAGAGTCCTCTCAGGAGATTAGAAAGGCATATTGACCAGCATGCTGAGGGTAACGGCTAGGAGACCATCTCCAAGCAGCTGGATGTTCCGCTGACTACAGGTTCAGAAGTTTAAAATCTACAGGACAATATACGTCATTCCTGGACATGGCTGCAAGAAGAACATTGATCTAAAATCAAAGAGACAGATGATATAAACGATAGAGATTAGAGGTGACCTTCAACGTCAAAGTTTATCAGTTTCAGATAGAACGTTACAGGAAAAACCTGCAATCAGGAAGCATCTGAGTCAGATTCCTGAACCACCTCAGTTGACTACTTTTATGCAGAAAAGCAGTGTCTCAACTCCTTGGAGATAGGTGAGGGTTGGAACGTATACGGACCAATAAATGAAGAGCTTTGCCTTTGGACTCAGCGCCTTCCTCTCTACAACAAACCAGAGCCACTCTTTACTGTAGATGATGCCCCAACCTGTTGTTCTATCGCCGACCAACAATAACAAACGGGCATCCAGATACTTAAAGTCATCTCCAGCTAATCTTCTGGTCAGGACCCATGGCCTCAGATTTGGAAGCAAACTTTTTCAATCAGTGATTTAAAACTGAAAGAGGACCAACATGAGGAAGAACATGCAGAAGTAGATGGAGTGAACTGGGAACAGCAAGGAACAAAACACATAAAAATATGAAGAACACAAAAAGGAGAGCGCAAATGAGCAAAAGAAAGTAAAGAAGAAGAAGGGAGTTGGGCACAGATGTAGATTAAGGTGGCATGAATCTGTCAAGCGACAGGGATACTAAAAATCGGTGCTCTGACCTTCATGGGACATGCTGCTACTGACAAGAATTTATGCATGCTCCCACTTTGTGGTATTGGCACTGAATGTGTGCACGTTTGTATGCGTGGCCATATGCATTTGGCTAAGGCTTTAGGTGTGAATTAATGTAGGAACATGGGGTAAAATGTGTGCATGCATTGTGTGCGGGGACCCATGCCGGCCGCAGCATGAGTAAAGTAAAGATTGAAGGGTTTTCCCTTCATCACACACCGTCTTTGTCCTTGACTTTCATTTTCGCTCCTTCTCCTGTCTCTCTTTGCAGCTCCATCTCCCTCTCTGCTCTCTGCGGGAACTCCATCAGACCCTGCACTATGTTATCTTATCCTGGAAAAATAGCCAAACCGCCTGTGGTTCAGAGCAATTATAGTACAGCATATCTCAGGAGGGGTTACAAATTAAACATGGCTTGGGTTGTGCACATTAAGCTTTAAGCAACACTGTATACTCAAATGTTAATACTGTAACATGAGAAGAATTGGATTTTATTGCTTTACACACATCCTATTAAAATTCTTAATGGTGTGAAGGCTCTACATAAATGAATGATTTAACATAAGTGCACATTATTAAACACGCCCTATAGGAGAACGTGAGCAAACGCTGATGGATTTAAGACAACGTATAGGTGAGTAATCCCCTTGAACTTTAAAAATCCTAAAGCTTTCAGTTTTTGTGCTTAGAGTTCGTCTGAAAAGAGAGGAGTTGAATTAATTACAGGTTTCTGAGCATCACCGTTTCCTCACATCATCTGAGGTGCTTGTATTGAAACCTTGAGTGGAAAAGGCACTTTTACCTCACGTTTCATGACACTAATAATAAAAATGGCTAGAGTTTTAAATTATCAGGTAGTAGCAAACTTGCAAAAAGTATTTCCCAAGAGCCAAAAGCAGCTGCTCAGACTGCTCTGATCTCTCGGTTGTTCCACTCTCATATTTTGGAACGTGTTTGAGCTCAAACTTATTGATTGAAGCTGAGGTTCCCATGTGGGAACAAAAAATATTATCCCTGCTCACTGTTAAAGATGAAATATTGCCTTTGGAGTCACCTCTCGAATAAGAGCAAGGAGAAGTTTCCACAAAGAAGGCGGAGCTTTAAAGTGACAGGTCAGATGTTTTTAGCTGCTGTGGAAACAAGTTAAACTGTGTGGAGTTCAGGGATTCAGAGTCCTAATGGGTGACTTCTATCACTCAAATAGAGGCTTGGTTGAGAGCAAACTGTCACCATCAAAAACGGCCTAAACCTAAAAAATGTTCCAGTTCAGTAAAATTCTGTTTTGTAAATATTTTTGCAATGCTTTATTTTATTCTATTTTGTTTGTTTATTATTGCGTTGCAGGATTGTTTTAGTCAGGGTCATTAGTTTGTTGTACTAAAAACAAGTAGTGTTGTGATATGTTCTAAGTAAAGCAACACAATAGCATCAAACCTGGATGAACTCACAGTCTGGAGGGTACACCCATTGTTTACTATCGCCACTGCCCCTCCCCCACCCACTGGGGAGCATCTGTAGGACGAGGTATACCAGATTTGTAAAAATCAGACCCAGTAAGGGTCCTGGTCTGGTTTTTCTCCATCCTGTCTGAAAGTCTGTGCTGAGCCGTTGGCCCTCATCTTCATAACAATCTTCAACACGTCACTGGAGCTATGCAAAGTCCTGATGTGCCTCAAAAGCTTCACCATCAACTCCTAAAAAACCCTTTATTCACTAATTAAATGACTACAGGTCTGTCGCCCTGACATATGTGGTCATGAAATCCTCAGAAAAGCTGGTGTTGAACCACATGAAGATCATCACAGGACCCCTTCTGGACCCCCTTCAGTTCATGTATGGGCAAATAGGTTGTTGGATGATACAGTCATGGGGCTGCATCAAATCCTGCAACATCTCAGCACTGCAGGGATGTATGCCAGTATTTGAAAGAGACTTCAACTCAGAGTTCAATTTATTCTCCCAGAAATCCTGCAGTCCAAACTGTCCCAGCTCTCTGTCCCAGCTTCCTCCTGTCAGTGGATCACAAACGTTTTGACAGAGGCAGCAGGTGAGGCTGGGGGAAATATCACCCAGACCAGTGGTACTGGCACCTCCAAGGGATGTGTGCAGTTCCCACTGCTTTTCTCCTTTAATACAAATGACTGCACCTCGAGTGATCTATCTGTCAAACTCCTAAAGGTTGCAGACGACGCAACAGTTATCTGCCTCATCCGGAACGGAGATGAGTCTGCATATAGACGGGAGGTGGAACAGCTGGTTCTCAATCATAACAACCTAGATGTCAAAGCTCTAAAACTGTGGAGATAGCAGTAGACTTCAGGAGGAGCCCTCCACCTCTTCTAGACCTCTTTCTGGAGTGTTTTATACTCCCCAAAGCGTTCTGCAACACAAATAGTCATTCACCCATTCACACACACATTCACACACTGGTGGTGATGAACTACATTGTAGCCACAGCTTCCCTGGGCACACTGACGGAGGCGGGAATGCCATGCACCCTCCAAGTCCGTCCGACCACCACCAGTAGGCAAGGTGGGTGAAGTGTCTTGCCCAAGGACACAACAACAATGTAACCCAGCTGGGATCAAACGGCACTCTACCAACTGAGCTAAATGCCACCCCGTTCAGTACCTGAAATGGTTGACCAACATACATGCAGTAATTAAGAAGGCCCAGCAGAGGAACTTCCTGCAAACAAACAGGACAGAAATAGACTGCAGTGGACTATAAGACAGCAGAAAGGAGCTCTGGGCCAACCTGCACTCCATCCAGGACTTGTACTCCTCTAGAGTGAGGAAAAGAGCAGCTGGCATCAGCAGTGACAGGATTTAACCTCATCTCTGTCAGCATGTTGGGGCGGCATGTAGCTCAGTCTTGCATGTAGCAAGACACTTCACCCACCTTGCCTACTGGTGGTGGTCGGAGGGACTTGGCGCTTCTGTCAGTGTGCCCCAGGGCAGCTGCGACTACAATGTGGCTTATCACCACCAGTGTGTGAATGACTGATGTGTTGTACAGCGCTTTGGGGAGTGTAGAACACTCTAGAAAGCACTCCATAACTACAAGACATTTTACCTTTTTTTAATCCCCATGTTGAACTATCACATTCAACATCCATCATGCAGGAAAAAACTTCAGTCAAGCAAATTATAATGTAAATATTACCTGTAGATATGGTTAACCTACAGTAACTGTCTAGCATTTGCATTTTATTGTTTTGACAAAAAAAAGTGCTTGCATGTTTGTGGACAAGAGCAAAAGTGAGACCATAGTTAAAATATTTGTATGTGCTATACTTGGAGAAATAAACCTGATTCTAATTCTGATTAACAGAAGGACCAAAAGCCTTTTGGCATTGTAAAAGGTTATTTAAAGGAACACTAACTTTGTCAAATTTTAAAATCTTTTTCTTCAGCCAGTATGTGCTAACATGACCCTACAGGGTTAATGAAAAGTCACTCAACCCCATTTGCTGCCTGTATCCAGAATACCACACTTGCAACTTCAGAGTCTCCGGTCTGGTGCCAGGAAATCTCACAAAGTCACGTATCTCATGAGAAGCATTAACGCATACGACAATCCATGTTTACGCCTTAATACTTTCTCTGGACAGATGAGCTGAAGACACAGACATCATCTGAGCTACGAGATCTATCGTATCATGTTCATCGTGGTGGAGCCTTCAAAGAAACAAAGAAAATCTTTATCTGATGATTAAAAACACAGGCGTACAGCGAGGGGAGGGGGAACAGTTTGTTTTTATGACAGTGATTTAACACAGACACTAGGGGGTGCTAAAAACAAGCCAAAACTGTCAAGTGTGCCTTTAAAGGGTTACAGAAAAAGATAAATTAAGCTGGAAATTGCTATGTTTTTAAAATCATCAGTTTACTAAAATAAACAATAAAACACAAAACCATTTGAAAACTACAAAAGAAAATGGAGTCCAAGAGGCATCACTTCCTATGTTAAGTGATTTGCCAGAGAAATACAGAAGTTGGCATCTGGACCCTCCAATCAGAAGAATCAACGTCTGTCATGTGACACGGATAGTCAAAGCATGCATTAGTGACAGAAGGAGACAAGTATCTCTGACCTCCAGGAGAGAGGGCCCAGCCATGGATGAGTGGAGTGTTTCTACCCTTCCACGTGTGGGAGACATCTGTCTGTACTGAATAAAATCCACTCTAAAAGAGGAAAGAGAAATGGACCAATACTTGTTGGGTTTTCTCTGAGACATTTTTAGAACCCGACAAAATAAACATAACATTTCTTTCCCCTAATTGAGTTGTGTTGCTAGATGCTAGTTTGTTTGATTCCACAAAAAATGTGTGGATTTTTTTTATTTTATTTTACCCTTTTGTAAGTGTAACTCATGCGAAGTGATGTAAACTTGAAAGTAACATTTATTTTTCAAAGCTTAATGTTTTGAAATTTGCATAAAATAAATTTTACTGACGTGGTGTTTGTTGCTAAATTACGTAACGATGACACAACTGCCAACAGAGCTGCTGCAGCTAACATTATGTGGTACATCTTAAAGTAATTTAGTGTTTTTTTATTTTTGGTAAAGCAACTAAATAACTTTTTGAGCATGAAGAGTATTGCTACATACTATAGTACTCTACAAACTGTTAATCCTTCATTACACTATCTTTACCCAAATCAGTTCTAAAAGTGTATAGTTCTTTTGTAATGTTTACCTTTTAGGGCCTGTGCAAAAAAGAAGCATACTTCCTTTTTATAAACAATAAAATCACTTCAAAACAAGCTAATGGTAAGATCTCAAGTCCAACTCTAAGTTTCTATAATCTCAGAAGGAAACATGCATGATTAGCTGCTTGATTTGTTAATTTTCTTTGCAAAGTACAAGTGTGTATCATTTACTTATTTCATGTTTTTAATTTACAGCGTTGAAGTGAAATAAATGTATCCATGCTTATTCAGCATCTTCGCCAAATGTTCAATGAGTTTTGACATTTATGAATAGTTACTTGACAGCTCGACATTATGTAACTAAATTAAATGCGGCCCATGGGGATGAATACAGACGAACCAGGGAAAGTACATTTTAGATGCTTTCCGCACCACTGCTGTATTTACGTGAGGAGGGGGGGGGGGTACTGTAACCAAAACAAATTGCTTCCTTGTAGCCATCCTGCGGTACTAATGCGGGATAGCTGCATGCAAGGCAGAAATTCTACAATGGGCCACAACAGGAGGTTCATTTTCAGTGAATTGAATAAATATCTGCTGCGCAGCTCAAAATGTCAGGGAACTTAAAAGTACACCAAGGGGGGAAAGTCAGTTTGCAGACTCTGCTTTTTTTATTGTTTATCTTGTATCTTTTCTGATCTGGGTGTGTGCACCTGCACATGTATATAAATGTGTATCAAGCCTCCGTACTCATGTTTGTGTTTGGTACATGCATGTGGTTAATCGTTCTGTCTACTGCTCGCAGGAAGCTTTCGCTCACAATCTGTCCACTTTAGAAGCATCTGTACCTACGACGGCAGCCGTCTACCTGTTGTGTGAGCCAACAGTGCAGAAGGCTTCCCAAGAATTTGATAGATTGAGGGGAGGATAATCACAAACTGATGTCTGATGTCTAGCCATGGTGCTGGTTGAAGATTTGTGAAAGAGAAAAAACAGAAGGGAATAAAACAACTTGTGCCTACTAAAAATAAAGACGTATCAGTACCTGCAGATGCTGCGCATGCCTCAAGGTCTAAACTAGCACAGAGAATTACCTAAAAGTTAAATTTTCCTTTGTTTACAGAGAGATTTCTGCCTCTAAAAACCTGCACTGTACACACAGACTGATAAGAGGTTTTCTGCCCCGTGGTCGTCCTTGGTCCAAATCATCAGAAAGAATCAATAGAGTCATTGCTCAGAGTGAACAGAGGGAAGAAGGGAGGCTGAGAGACTTTGAGAAATATATATGGACGGGGGGTGTTACAGAGAGACGGAGTGAGAGGGAGAATAATAGATGTGTGGCAGGGAGAGGGAGGAAGGAGAAATGAGGAAGGGATGGAAAAAAGTAAGCATGAGAGTGCATCATTAGAGGGGATGGGGGGGGGCAGGAGAGTCTCTCAGAGGGATAAGAGGAGTAAGCAGCTGGCAGGAGTGTTAAAGAGCGCAGAAGAAAGCTAGAGACAAAGTGACAAGTAGGAATGTAGGAAAAGGAAGATGGACATGTTCAGAAAAGGGGGAGACTGAGAGAGAGAGTGAGAGGGGAGAGAGAGAGGGAGAGAGGGAGGGAGAGAGAGAGAGAGAGGGGGGGGGAGGGAACAAAGTTGTAAATGAGGATAGAAAGGTGGGGAGGAAATAAAGTGCAGATAGTGGAAAAGAGAGTGATTAAGGATTTAAGAGAGCCAGTGATTAAATGGGACAAAAAGTGACCCTGCAATCAAGTTCCAGCAGATTTATGGTGTACTGTAACACCAATGACACTTCATAATGTCCCAGGATCAAACTGCTATGTAATTGCTCTTGTCGGTGTGGTTGAACAGAGCAGATTTCTGCCCGAGCAGCAATAAATTTCTGACTTTACAGCAACACCAGAGCTCTTGGGTTCCCCCTACAGGAGTGGAATTCAACACACCATGCGTCATGTTGAAGAGAGGGACAACGAAACCTCCAGGCTAATAAGCAAGAGACAAATAAAAACAAGAATTGTTTGTTTGTTTGTTTGTTAGGTGTCTTATTTATGTGTTCAAATATTTGTATGGAACATGAAATCAATTTGTGAAAAATCCCTTTTACTGTCCAAATCAAAATGAAACTAGCAGAAAACTGCTTTGAAAATCAGCTTCCAACACTGAGAGGTGTGAGGTGCTGTCTATGAAAAAATAAACATATCCCCCTTTGGCTTTAAATATTAAAGGTAAAAGTGAAATAATTTAGAATGACTGCTAAGTTTATACAGTTAAATCTAAATATTTAGGATCAAATATATCACCTAAAATATAAATATTATGAAAAAATCTGGATGATGAGATCCTTATTTAAGGTCTGACTCCCTTTAGGGGTCACATTTATCAATGTGAGAATAATAATAATAATAATAACTCCTCCGTGAACCGTCACCTTATCGTGGTGGAGGAGTTTGAGTGCCCTAATGATCCTAGGAGCCATGTTGTCTGGGGCACTTGTGCCCCTGGTAGGGTCACCCATGGCAAATTGGTCCTAGGTGAGGGGTGAGACAAAGTGCGGTTCAAAAGACTCTTCATGCAAGTACAATCATCGAGCCAGTGTACCCGGCCCGGAGGGTTACCGGGGTCCCACCCTGGAGCCAGGCCTGGGGTTGGGGCCCGTGAGCGAGCGCCTGGTGGCCGGGCTTTCGCCCATGCGGCCCGGCCGGGCCCAGCCCGAACTGGATACATGGGCTCATCCACCTGTGGGCCCACCACCTGCAGGAGGAACATGAAGGGTCTGGTGCAATGTGGATCGGATGGCAGACCAAGGCGGGAGCTTTGGCGGTCCGATCCCCGGACACAAAAACTGGCTATTGGGACATGGAACGTCACCTCTCTGGCGGGGAAGGAGCTGGAGCTTGTGGAAGAGGCTGAGCGATACCGGCTAGATATAGTCGGGCTCACCTCGACACATAGCGTTGGCTCTGGAACCCGAGTCCTTGAGAGGGGTTGGACACTTTTCTTTGCTGGAGTTGCTCCGGGTGAGAGGCGGAGGGCTGGGGTGGGCTTTCTGTTAGCCCCAAGACTCTCTGCCTGTATGTTGGGGTTTTCTCCGGGGGATGAAAGGGCAGCTTCCCTGCGCCTTCGGGTTGGGGAACGGGTCCTGACTGTTGTTTGTGCTTATGCTCCAAATAGCAGCTCAGAGTACCCACCCTTTTTGGAGTCCCTGGGACGAGTGCTGGATAGCGCTCCTACTGGGGACTCCATAGTCCTGCTGGGAGACTTCAACGCTCACGTGGGCAATGACAGCGTGACCTGGAGGGGCGTGATTGGGAGGAACGGCCCGCCCAATCTGAACTCGAGTGGTGTTCTGTTTTTGGACTTCTGTGCAAGTCGCAGTTTGGCCATAACAAACACCATGTTCAAACATAAGGATGCCCACCGGTACACCTGGTACCAGGGCAGCCTAGGTTACAGGTCGATGATTGACTTTATAGTTGTATCATCTGACCTGAGACCGTATGTTTTGGACACTCGGGTGAAGAGAGGAGCGGAGCTGTCAACTGATCACCACCTGGTGGTGAGTTGGATCAGGTGGCAGGGGAAGATGCCGCGCAGACCTGGTAGACCCAAACGTATAGTGAGGGTCTGCTGGGAACGCCTGGCAGAAGAGCCTGTCAAGATGGTCTTCAACTCCCACCTCCGGCAGAGCTTCGACCGCGTCCCGAGAGCAGTGGGGAACATTGAGTCCGAATGGGCCTTGTTCCGCTCTGCGATTGTTGAGGCGGCTGTTGCTAGCTGTGGTCGCAAGGTAGCCGGTGCCAATCGTGGCGGTAACCCCCGTACCCGCTGGTGGACACCAGAGGTTAGGGGAGCCGTCAGGCTGAAGAAGGAGGCCTACAGGGCGTGGCTGGTCTGTGGGTCTCCAGAGGCAGCAGATAGGTATCGGAGGGCCAAGCGGAGTGCAGCAGTGGCAGTTTCCGAGGCAAAATCTCGGGCGTGGGAGGAATTTGGTGAGACCATAGAGAAAGACTATCGGTCGGCTCCAAAAAGGTTCTGGCAAACCATCCGGCGCCTCAGGGGAGGAAGGCGGCAACTCGCTCACACTGTTTACAGTGGGGACGGGGAGCTGCTGACGTCAACTGGGGCTATAGTCGGACGGTGGAAGGAATACTTTGAGGAGCTCCTCAATCCCACCAACACGCATTCCTATGAGGAACCAGAGCTGGGAGACCTGGGGACGGACTGTCCAATCTCTGGGGCAGAAGTCGCTGAGGTAGTCAAAAAACTACGCAGTGGCGGAGCCCCGGGGGTGGATGAGATCCGACCTGGGTATCTCAAGGCTATGGATGTTGTAGGACTGTCGTGGTTGACACGTCTCTGCAACATTGCGTGGTCATCGGGGGCAGTTCCTGTTGAGTGGCAGACCGGGGTGGTGGTTCCCATTTTTAAGAAGGGGGACCAGAGGGTGTGTTCCAACTATAGGGGGATCACACTCCTCAGTCTCCCTGGAAAGGTCTACTCCAGGGTACTGGAGAGGAGGGTCCGGTCGATAGTTGAACCTCAGATAGAAGAGGAGCAATGTGGTTTTCGTCCTGGTCGTGGAACTGTGGACCAGCTCTTTACCCTCGCTAGGGTGATGGAGGGGTCATGGGAGTTTGCCCAACCAATCCACATGTGTTTTGTGGATTTGGAGAAGGCTTATGACCGTGTCCCCAGGGACACCCTGTGGGGGGCGCTCCAGGAGTACGGGGTGGATGGTCTTTTGTTAAGGGCCATTCAGTCCCTGTACCAGAGGAGTGTGAGTTTGGTTCGCATAGCCGGCAGTAAGTCGGACCTGTTCCCAGTGAGGGTTGGACTCCGCCAGGGCTGTCCTTTGTCACCGGTCCTGTTCATAACCTTTATGGACAGGATTTCTAGGTGCAGCCGTGGTGTGGAGGGTGTCGAGTTTGGTGACAGGATAATCTTGTCTCTGCTTTTTGCAGATGATGTGGTCCTCCTAGCTTCATCAGGCTCTGACCTACAGCTCTTGCTGGGGAGGTTCTCAGCTGAGTGTGAAGCGGCTGGGATGAGGATCAGCACCTCCAAGTCTGAGGCCATGGTTCTTGGTCGGAAAAGGGTGGCTTGCCAACTCCAGGTCGGGAGAGAGGTCTTGCCTCAAGTGGAGGAGTTCAAGTATCTCGGGGTCTTGTTCACGAGTGAGGGAAGGAGGGAGCGGGAGATCGACAGGCGGATTGGGGCAGCGTCTGCAGTGATGCGGACGCTGAACCGGTCTGTTGTGGTGAAGAAGGAGCTGAGCCGGAAAGCAAGGCTCTCGATTTACCGGTCGATCTACCTCCCAATCCTCACCTATGGTCATGAGCTTTGGGTAATGACCGAAAGAACGAGATCGCGGATACAAGCGGCCGAAATGAGTTTTCTCCGCAGGGTGGCCGGGCTCAGCCTTAGGGATAGGGTGAGGAGCTCGAACATCCGGGAGAGACTCGGAGTAGAACCGCTGCTCCTCCATGTCGAAAGGAGCCAGCTGAGGTGGTTCGGGCATCTTGTTAGGATGCCCCCTGGACGCCTCCCCAGGGAGGTGTTTCAGGCATGTCCTGCCGGCAGGAGGCCCCGGGGTCGACCCAGGACAAGCTGGAGGAAATACATCTCTGGTTTGGCCCTGGAGCGCCTTGGGATCCTGCCGGAGGAGCTGGTAGAAGTGACTGGGGAGAAGACCGTCTGGAGCTCCCTAATTGGGATGCTGCCCCCGCGACCCGGACCCGGATAAGCGGAAGAAGACGAGACGAGACGAGATAATAATAATAAAATTCATTTTTTGTTTTGATATTAAAACAGATGTATCATTGTGCTTTAAAAGTGTGGTGAAAAAAATGACTAACATTTTGTGGAAAACTTAAATGTATACACCCTTTTTACTGTTCTGAGGAGCTAATTGTTTTCTCTTTGGTGCTGGCACAAGCCTGTTACATGCAGCTCTGTATGCTTTTATACCTTTATTGTGTTTGTACATTCTGAAATATTGCCTTTTTTAAATCTTTTTTTGTCTGTAATTTTAAAATGTTGTCCTTTTATTGTTGCCTTTATTTTTGTTGACCTTTTATTGGTCTTGAATCAACACTGCTGCTCTGAGGAGCAGCGTCACAGAAAACTTTTCTCGCCCTTGGGAGGAGTTTAAGACACCATTCAGGTTCCAGGGCCAGGGGTAGACACATCCTGGCTGGGATGGGAGGAGACAGCAAGGAGGCTGAGAGGGAGTGAAAAGAAACCAGAAGCTGAGAGAGAATGAACGGTTAAACCAGTAGAACCGACGTTCAAAAAGATGGAGGATTTGAAGTCTCACGTCTGTTGGGAGAGTGGAATTTTGTGTTTTACAGAAATGCGTTTTGAGGACTGTGTTCCAGACAGCACCATTACTACAGGTTTTCTGGAGATATGTGCAGACTGGGACATTATAACTAGCTGTAAGCAGAGAGAAGTAAGGACCACCCTGTATATCACAACCACTTTACAACTAAATGCCACTAAATTACCATGAAAATTCACTTCCACTAGTATCCACACACATACAGATAGATAATAATAAGTAACTGATCCTATATTGTCCCATTGGGGAAAGTACTTCTCTGCATCTGACCCGTCCCTGAGGAGCAGTGGGCTGACATTGGACGATGCCCAGGGGCAACTTTGGGGTTTAGAATCTCGCCCACAGATACTTCAGCGTGTGGTCTGACAGAACCAGGGATTGAACCGCTTCTCCCCTGTACCTCATGAAAACCATATATTTGTACCACTTTGGGTATTTGGACACTGCTTTAACCCATTCAGTAATCCATTCCACAGTTTCACTCCACAGACATGCAATGACTTTACTGTTTGTCTCTTACAGGGAGTGGGTTGCAGATAGCTTTATACATTATTTGTGAAGTCCTAAAATGAACTAGATCAGTAAACTTTAATAATCTTGATTTCAAAGCAAGGTTGTTTGTATGGCCTCTTATTAATTATACTTGTGACTTTCGTCTGCAATAATGTATTTTTGTAAGTGTTGCCCCAAACCTCTAATCCAGATTCTGAACCAGTTCCCAGTATAAATGTGGAGTATTTAGTGATCCAGAATATGTTTCACTTTGTTTATATGGAAATACTTCCAACAGATTTTGTCAAGCATTATTAATTATTCACTCTTTCAATAATTACAGTTAATTATAACTAATATATTATATATAATATGATACTATAATAACATTTACAGTCCATCCATCCATCCATCTATCCATCTATCGTATCGGTCTGTCTAAATGGAGCTATTATTGAATCCCATAGTTAGAAGCTTTTGAGAACTTATTTGTATTCTGGTCTGAAACTAGCCTAAATAAAGCTTCATGTCCTAAACAGTGATGCTAACATAAAGATTAGAACACACATTTCAGTCTCTGAGGTGAACCATAATAGTGATGAACACACTGCCATCATGACGTTGTGTGTTGTCCGTATTAGTCGTGACAGAACTGTAAATGTGTGGACTACATAAACAAGCCACAGCACTGCATTTGCATTAAAATATTATGCATAAACCATGCCCTGTAAGAGTTTGACTTTTATGATCCTTTTGGCGGTTCTATTACAGGATCCACTGACTGCTTCAGCCTCCTCTGAGTCGAAACCTGCTGAACCTGAAAATATAACCTTCAGATTTCTAAACAGCTGCTACAGTCCTGTTAAAATGATTACAATCTTTTCATAATTATAATTTACATGTTGACTATGTTAGTGACAGGATCAAGCAAACACAAAGCAGTACAAACAAGCTGAGAGGTTATTACTCGCCTCAGCCCTGTAGCATCTTTTTTGTTTTTTTCCGAGCTTTCTTAAGATAAAATCCAAACTGATGTTGACTCTTTTCGGGATTTTTGTTTGTCCCCTATTTCGTTGTGGCTTCTTTTTCATTCTTCCAAAGATTGAATAGTCTTACATCTTTGTGACGCATCTGCGTTACTCTGTGTCCGTTGTTTTTGTTTTTCCTTCTTCTAACTTTAAACTTTCATCAGACTTTAATGGATTTCAGTGTTCCATCAAAACAAGTTAGGAAGCACATGGTGTCAAGGTTCAGAAAATTGACTAGGGTATCTTTAAAGCATGAAGCAAATAGGAAGTTCAAGTCGATTTCAGAGCCAAATCATCTAAATTATAGTCGCAAAATTCAGTTAAAAAGTTGAGTGGAAGAAAAACACTAAAAAGAACAACGTAGTGTCACACTACTAATTAAGGTTCTTTTAATGCAGACATATAATATTTGGTAAATAAGATTTACCAAATATTATATGTCTGCATTAAAAGAACCTTAATTAGTAACGTAATAAGAAGACATGATGAACTTCATAAAATAAGTAGTGTCACACTGTATTCAAACCATAGACAGAAAAATAGCAGAAATGTAACGTGAGCTAAGCCACCAGAAATCAATGTGCCACCTAGTGGCTGACTGCAGTATATGTGTTAAGCCCTGCCCCTTTCATGAAAACTAAAAATATACTTTAAAACTTTTCTAGGTTTTGAGTCAGATTCAAAAACTGCTCTCTTGATGAAATGCTCCAGAACGCGGATTTAAGGGATATCTCATTAATACTGTAAGGAACGAGGAGGAGGAGCTGCTGTGAGTCCTTCTCCCATCATAAAGCACTCACAGGTGGCCCAGTCCTCATACAACACAGTCCCACATTAAGCTGCAGTCAGAGCAGGAGATGTTCACCCCTCTGCATCCAGACTGAAAATTTATCATGCAAGTTTGAAGCCACTGTTGGCTGATCCCATCTTGGATTGCAATCAGGGAGGGATGTAGTAAAAACATATATATTTTAAATAAGTATAATAAAATTACCTAAATCAACCAAAGTGGAGTTTTAAGGGCATACTGTGCAGTTTTGGTTTGTTTTTAGCACCCCCTAGTGTCCATTTTAAATCACTGTCGTAAAACGTTAGCGTTGTCTTTGCTCAGAAACACCTAAATCTACCTGTTGAAACGTCTCCTCAGCCTTCATTGCTTTCTACTGGAGCGGTTCATCACTCATTCAAAGAAATCAGCTGTGTTCAGCAGGGAGAGATGAAAAAGAAGGAATCAGAGCTAAAATACTCTGGCGCTAGCAAAACAGCTAGCTACATTGGGTTAGCAAACCCTCGTGAGATACGTGACTTTGTGAGACTTCAGAGGCACCGGACCGGAGACTCTGAAGACACAAGCAGCAAATGGGGCTGGCTGAGTGACTTTTTAATAACCCTGTAGTGTAAAGGGTCATATTAGCACTTACTGGCTCACAAAAAAGATTTTAAAATATGAAAAAGTTACATAGTGCGCCTTTAAGGGAGGGTTTGGAAATAACCTATCTCATTATGTTTTGCCACTCTCTTTATATAACTATCTATAAAGCATTCATTATAGTTATGTACACTTGGCCCAATATGCTAATGAGGTGATTGTGTAATTAAGTGACACATGAGAACAGCCAATAGTTTCTTTCTTCAGTGAGGATTTGACAGTGCCTTTGAAAAAATACATTTTCACCTTTGACTTTTGAACAACAGAACTGTAGGTGGAGACATTTTGCTGTTACTTAAAGTAATAATAATAATAACAATAATAATTTTATTTTTTTGTTTATTTAACAGGGACAATGCGCAAAAAGCATTAAAGATGCTTTACACCAGATTATAGCCAACGCTAGTTTCCATCTGCAGTCCCTGAGCAGGCAAAAAAAATACAAAATGCTACATTTTAAAAACACACAACAACCAATGATAACACTATACAATTACACAATAAAATCTCACTAAAGCCAATATACTATTTAAATCATGAATGCTGACAGTGCTTGTTCTCTAATAATAACTTCCTGACATTACTTGAGAAATTCTTCAGGTCAGTGGAAAATTTCAAGGTCTGTGGGAGTTTGTTCCATTTCTTGATGCCTTTATAAGAAAAGGCCGTCTGTGCAAAGTACATTTTGGTACTGTGCAGTCATTATGACTTGTGGATGGATTTGTATAGCGCCTTTCAAGACACCCAAGTCATGCCAAAAAAACTAAGAATATTGACTTACTCCTTCACCAGCTCTCAGACCTTATACCTTGTTGATAAGAACTCCTCAGCCTTAGGCAAAGGGTTTGCCATTTGCACCACTCCAGCAATACTACAGGTGATAGATACGATATCGCTCCAACATTCAACACCACTTTAGGTTTCACCTGCAGGTTTTACTTATCGTTTTTAAAACATTAAATACTTATTGTGATAAAGCAGTGGGGGTTAGGGTAAAACTTTCTGGACCGGGTGACATGACCGTGATATTAAATGACTTAAGTTTTAAAAAGAACAGCAACCACCTTTTGACATTTCCCTGTTTCTTTAGGCTAGCTTAAAAGAGGATGTCTTGGACACATTTCAGGGAGAGTTTTGATTTAAAAAGTTGGGTTTAATGGCCTATAGGAATAAGTTGGTTAAAAATTGTTAAAAATTGAGGGGGATAGTTCATATAGTAGTGCCAAACAAACAGAACACGTCTCTCTGAGGAAGGTTTTTGGCAGATGTTGATTATGGTTTAACAGCTTGTCACCTGATGCCACCCATTAACCTGTTGTATTACCCCAACCCAAAAAAGGGCCACAAAAGCAGAAAGAGAAATCATTTATCACCCAAAGGGGAAAAAAAACAACCATCAATATGTTACAACTTAAAGGGTATGATAGAACTGAAGTTGATGTTATGTCTGAAAGAAACCGTTCACTTTAATCACCAAGTGATTAAAAGTCCCAACAAGCTCATGTGTGGATGCTACACAGCTCCAAAGTTACAATCTGGCAGATGACAGAGTACTAATAACTTTCTTTTAGGTCTATAAAAATAGAGGACAATCTGAAAATGGTAAAAAAGAAAAAACAACAACAACAACCAGATCTGAGACTTGGATCTGTTCAGTAAACTGAGTGTGATAGCAGTTTTGATGAGGAGTAGCAGGAGGTGGGTAGAGCAGATGTACTTCTATGATAGAATAATTATATTAGGTCAGCCCTGGCCAGTAAGACAGCCTGTCTGTCATCAACTTCATTAGTAAGTCCCATGTTAATGTGGTGACAAATGGTCTACATCGGAATGAGGCTGATTAGATTGAAACAGATCACAGAAGACACAGATTAGCTCATATTAGCCTCATTCAGGACCTCTCATTACCACCCAGCTGGACTGCAGTCCTGCTCAGAGGTGAGCTCGGACTCCTTCTCCTCTTTCCTTGCTCCTCTTTCGCTTCTACACATATTGCAAATTGCTGTGAATGCCCGGGGAGAGGCATAGTGGCCTGTATTAATGTAATCCTCTGCACCTAGCACTGCCAGCTCAGCACAGCACAGCCTCTCTTACGACAATAGGAGTAATGGGTGCAGCTCTTACCTATTATCACAGCTCACCGTTAGCTAGGGGGACATTAACCTGTGCAACTCAACATGTACATCATGCTCACCATGACAGTCTGCTGCTGCTGCAGCTCGACCCCCCCCCCCACTCCTTTTTTCTATTCTAACATAGCGTGAAGAAAGAGAACTGAAAATATTTAATGAAAGCTGCATCCGTACTGCTGTTCCAGGGGAATCATCTACGAGAGGGATATTGGGACCATTTATTTTTTCACAGTTGAGAAAATTGAATTTTCAAAAAAAAAAAAAACTGTTTCAAGGTATACAGCTAATCTTTCTAGCATAAAAATGTGGAAAAAAGTAATTAACCCACACACCCCTCGGGCATGAAATGAAACAGACTTTGTTCACACATATCATTTTATTTGTTTAGATCCTATAGATAGATACAGAGTCTCCACTGAAACAGTTAATCAGTTACAAAGATTGTATGGAAATGGGCAAATATTGTGGAGCAAAGATTTGATGATGAAATTAGAAGCATGATGATGAAATGGAACATTAGGCTTCTAAAAGGAATGAGGCCAGTTTTAAAGTCAGGGAGGGATTTTTATTATAGTTCACATCTATAGATTATATTTAGAAATAAAAAAAGAGTTGGAATAGCTTCCACCTCAAACAAATAATCTATAACTCATTTGCAACTGCAAATTAAAACTGCAATTCCTATGAAATGTTATTAATTATTATAGTGAAACAACACTGAAGCGTTTTCCTTTCTATGAATGGAAAGTATCTAATATTCTGTTCTGTCTAATCTTCACTTCCTGTTATAATTTTGGATCCTACTTCCACAGACTTAGAAAAGATGATGCAATAAATACATCACGACATGTGTATTAATTAGGACTAATATGCTAGGATGTTTGGTATAGGAATAAATTAGATGGCATGAACAAAGTCAGCAATAAACTAGGAGCAATCCCCATGTACACAACAATGGTTCTGGTGAAAGCCCTATTTGGAGCTCTGTTGTCCTGGTAGATCTCAGAATAGAAACATCTTGTGAATTTTAAACAGTTTGAGGAGAGTTGGAATTTGCATGCCTGAACTGGTACTTTGATATCTTTAACAGTTTTTGTACAATCACAGTTTACATGTCAGGTATTTGGCAATGTTGCGGTGTATTGTTCAGTGATGTAATGCACTCTCTTTGAGCTGTTAAAACTTTCCACACTTTTTCTGAACAAACCATTTCCTTCCACACAAACTTCATAATTTCTATAAAGTTTATACCTCAGAAGTAAGCATCTCATTTTACCCAGCATGTCTCTATCTGCAATAAGACATGCTTTTCAATCAAAGGTCTTCAGAGTGCACAACTCCAAACGCCAGGAGGTTCGGATTTGATTTCAGGTGGATTTCAAGGTGTTTTAACCAAATATATAAAGCACTGTAGATACATAAAAATGGACATGTTTTGTAACTCCTTCTATTTAAATTTTAACATAGTATAGTGTTGACTATGTCAATGAAGATCCATAAAGTATTTTTCAGCATCTGTTAATCTTTTACAACACATATCAGTTATTAGGTTGTCTTGTCAAAAAGGATTTGACAGTTTTTGTTTTTTTGCAGATGCTTTTATCAAAAGCAGCGTACGATGAACCTATCGTGTATGTTGTGACTTGTGGGGGAAACCGGAGTACCCAGAGGAAACCCACGTATGCATGGGGAGAACGCGCTAACTCCACGCAGACAGGCCGCAGCTGGGATTTGAACCTGCAACTTTCTTGCTGTGGTAACAGTGCTAAAAACTGCACCACTATCGATTTTAGTCATATTTGTACAGAAAAGAATCTAGAGTTGTATAAATATTAAGTTCAATGTTAAATTTCACTGCTAATTCATAAATTGTCCTAACATTTCACCATTTTCACCGACAGTCTCTGATTTGATCTATTCTAATAGTATCTGACAGAGCTGATTGTATGAGTCTATTTAAGTTATAGGATGCTGTCATATAAAACACATTTTGCATTGAACTAGCCCAACCAAAAAAGAAAAATATATATGCATATGAAAATCTACTGTGTCCACATATCACCCTGTTGGAAAAATAAATCTTTTAAATTCAAAAGTTCTACTAAAGTTCTACAGAGGAGCAATGGAAAAATATCTTAACTGGAAACATCAAACACTGGAATCAGGTGTTCGTGACCCAAGACAGCGAGAGCTCTGCAGTGGGCAATTAAAACTGTGCAGAACATCACCGGTGCCCATCTACAAAGCATGGTATCTGTGAGGTGAGGTGTCTGTGTGGAGCCCGAAGGAAACCAGAAGACAGCCACAGCCTGTTCTCCCTGCTGTTGTCTGACAAAGGATACAAAAGTATCTGCTGTCACACCAGCAGACTTTAGAAAGTCTCTCTTTGCTCAGGCTGTGGGACCACAGAATTGATCGTCTATACTTGCTGATAAATAAAAGTTTTATTTCTGGACCTGATCTTTTGTGTGTTGTTGTTTACCACGAGTATGGTCCCCCTTCACACTGGGCAAATACCTCACTACAACACAAAAAACCCCACCAGAACATGGAGGATGTTTGCAGGTTCCTGGTGAGTTCTTCAGTGAGGGGCGGCATTAGCTCAGTTGGTAGAGTGGCCGGTCTGGCAACCGGAGGGTCGCCGGTTCAATCCCCAGCTCCGGCTGGGTTAGATTGTCGTTGTGTCCTTGGGCAAGACACTTCACCCAACTTGCCTACTGGTGGTGGTCAGAAGGTCCTGGAGGGCGCCGGTGCATGGCAGCCCCCACCTCTGTCAGAGTGTCCAAGGGCAGCTGAGACTACAACGTAGTTTATCACCACCAGTGTGTGAGTGTGAATGGGTGAGTGACTGTTCGTGTTGTACAGCGCTTTGGGGTGTTCTGCACTGTAGAAAGTGCTCTATAAATACAAGCCATTTACCATTCTTCAGGCAAGTATTAAGAATGTGCTCAACATTACCGGTGATAGATCAACAGTGGGTTTGATTATGTACAAAACTCTGCAGCAACGCTGTGGTGGTTTATCGTGGCTGTAGCAGCATATCAGGGACCTATGAAGTGTAGATGCACCCGCGTGGCTTAGCTTCTTCATTCTGCTCCTTTTCATTTGAATTAGGTTTTTTGTTATGCATATTTTATTGTTTATTTTTTAACAGTTTTATTTTTAATTCTTGCTGACATTGAACATGATAAGGGTGCAGGAGTATGGAGGACGTATCCTGCCAAAACTGACAATAAATAAATGATTAAATATATATAAGGAAATAAATAAATAAATGAAATAATGTGGAAATATATTTGGAAAAATTAATAAATGTGAAAACAAATAAATGTATAAATAAATAAATTTATTGCTCAGTAGATTTTTTTCCCCAAATTATCATGTTTATTTGTTTTTTCCAAATATATTTCCACATTATTTAACTAATTTATTAATTTCCTTATATATTTATTTATTTATTTGACAGTTTTGGCAGGATCCGTCCTCCATACAGGAGAGTATCTCAAGATGTAGAAAACTGCAAATAAAAAAGCCTATTTGAGGAGTACTTATAGTGCAGCAGTGCAATGATTGCCACACTTACAAAGATGTTTCAAATTTGACCAATCTACAACATAATGACACCACTTGTATGAATTATACACACAGTCTGGTTATAAATCTCAATCCAGCAGCAATAACTGAACTAAATCCTGAGTTTTAAAGTGTTTTAAATTCACAGCCAACTCAGGAATCAGACCTAAGCCTCTGTTGACTCCTCACTAGGGACAGCTTTTCACAAAGCTTTTAAAATGTACCACAGTTTTACAGATGTTGAGTGGTTTCAATTCTCCCTGAACTGAGATGTTCGTCGATGATTTAAATAAAATATGCGAGCTATTGTCAGAGGTGTTTTTGTCTCATTTTTGCACCTGCTTATGAATTCCAGCATAGTCTGTCAGCAAACAATCTCATGATTGGGTAAAACATGTCATCATGATTCAGCTCATCGTGCAGCCATTTGAATTATCAAAGATAATTTGTCTCAGCAGAGATGCCACGTGAAGTTTCTGACAACGTCAACAGGAAACGATGAATGTCAGCTGAGATGTCATTTTTATCCAGTGACACAAATCTTGTCTGATTTTGAAGACTTGGGATGTGAGCAAAAGACATTGATCTATATTATTGTGTCTGTCTTTTTGATCCATTTTTCAGAAGTAATGCCAATCACTGAGCTGCATCTGACACCTTTACATCCATCATTCAACAGGTGTCATACTAAAGAGATGTAAATGGCCTGAAAACACACAACAGTCCCATCTTTTTATTGTTTTTTTAGCTTGTAAAGTGTCCCAGACCTTATTCTGAATCAAAGATCAGCCAAGGACATAAAAGGAAAAGAAAGAGCTACAAGTTAACTCGAACTTCCACCTTGGGAAAGATTAAATGATTAACAAGCTCACCATATCCCTCCGTCCACAATCCTGCTGCTCATTATGCATCACGTCCCAGAACTAGACCTCATCATTTTCTATAATTGCCTTCACTGGCCACATTCCCATTTGGCCTATTTTGTCCAATTCTGTTGAGAAATTAAGGCATTCCTTTAGCGACCCTGACCTGTCCCAGGCCTTGTCGTTTGACTGACAGCCCATTAGCGACCCATTGATTGGTTGAATCTTGGCTTGTGCGAGCCAGCCTAATTAGGACCGAGTCCCACCTCGCTGAATGTCAATTGGGACCCTCGTGGGAACCAAAGTGAGGAGGAATCAGGTCTTTCTGATTGTGCCGGAGAGCACTGCTGTCTTTACACAAACAGATGACTTTAATTTTAAGATTTGAAGACGAATTTTGGAAAAAGTCTTGCACAGCTCACTGTAATATGCACATGTTAATCAGCCAAGTAATCGCCCAACCAGACAAGTACTCACCTGGGTATTAGCATATTTTGTGTTCCACAAATATATATTCATTAAAAAAATCTCCTGGGGACTTGATTAACTCATTCACCTCTTTCTTTTTGCAGGAAGCCTTATTGTCTCATAGGGAGGTGACTGGGCGGACGGGCACCTGAACACACAATAACCAAGTTTCTGCAGAGACGCCTTCTATGCACCTCCATTTCTGCTTTCAGAGATTTGTTGTGAATAAATGTGCTTTATCATAGTTAAACACAAATGTTTACATGCAGTGACACACACTGTGATTAGATCTGTTTGTGCACAGTTTTTTTTCCGGGCAACGAACGACGCCTACAGCGTTTTTGGAGACTGTTTGGGCTAATCAGTGGAGCTCTCCACCACAGATGGTCCTTGACTGAATCTGCTGCTGTCGCCCCATTAGTCATCTTGCCTTCTAGTCGCTATTCATAAACCACAACAATGTATTTCTCTGAAAATTTACCTTGGCAGTTCGGACTTTAATGGGTTTGTGAATTCAATCCTGAAAATGGACTCAGTTTTATGGTCACAGGAGGGCTCAGTCACTTTGTTTTTTTCAGGGGGTTTTATACTGCAGGCCAAATGCTAATGAGATTTATTGCTGGTGATGCTTTTGTTATGAAAAATCGGTGGCAGTGTAGATGATCAGGCAGGCTTAGCATAAGATTTATTTGCTTGAAAGCAAGAGGGATCAGTTAAAACTCAAACATTGTGTTATTCTGGAGGGTCTCTAGCTTTGTTTGCTTCTGTAATGAGCTTTTGTGTATGTATGTGTGTGTGTGTGTGAGTGTGTGTGTGTATTAATGATGCAAGTTGTTTAGGACACAATTTGATCCTAATTTCAATCAGTCAGTCTCTATGGTTCTCAGGAGGCATTAAACATTCACTCCAGATTTAAAATGTACATAAAACAAAAAATTGGTCAACACTACATTTGAATAATTTATGTGAATATTAAATTGTTTAAAGCCTTTTTGTGTGAAATAATTTAACCACATAATTGCATTTCTTTGTCATGTTGCGCTACAAAACAAGATTACTCAAGTCTGCATCTGCGATGCTTCTGCAGATCGCGTTAAATAACTCTGTCAGCACAGAGACATAACATTATATTACTACTGAATCTCAGAGCAGGAATAGATTCACCAGCACAAAAACCCAATTTATGTCTGGACCCACAGGAACAAATTTCATATATTTTGTGCAAAAAAAAACAAAAAAAAACCTAACAAATAACTGCAAAGGAATAAAATGTTTCCAGTGGACTGTATCATCACCATTATCTTTATCCAACCACTACCAATTATATTTCATTTGAATTGTAATAAAAGGTTATCTTCATTTTTTTCTTGCACTTTAGTGTAATACAAGCACTTAGTTAAGGTTTAGCACAAAGTACATCATTAAGAACAAAGCTATAATCACATTAGATGACTGTTTTTGTACATTTCCTGGCTGAATGTTGTCTTGGTTACAGTTTTAGTTGATTAAAAACCCATGTCTGTTAAATGGCCATGAAAAAAAAAGTCAGCATTACTTATTTAGAATGTTTTTCTTCCCACTTTAGGTCCTCTGAAGGTGTGTGGCTAATAAAAAGACACTAATCTTAAAAACGGTTCCACAAGTTTAACGGTAAGGTCATGATAGCGATGACTATCATTATTAATGCTTCCATGTAAAGGTATTAGCCATTATTCTTCCATTTCTGTCACATTTTTTGATTTGCTTCACTTCCTGTGGCTTTGGAAAAACTAATTAAAAACCATACCAAAATGTGCAGCTCTAATAGGAGGACTGACTATTAGCTGCAGTACATCCTATGCAGAAGATGCAAAAAAAATAAATAAATAAAATTTGGGCAAATCAAGAATTCCATCCTTTACCTCAGGACTTCACACAACAGACATTAATTCACTAAACATTGTATGACTGAATTTAGCATTTAGATGTCTGTGGTTTTCGACATATGGAGACCAAAACATAGGCATTTTTATTTTCTTTCACCTTGTGTGTAGGTGAAACAAGGCTACAGTTTCCCCTCAGAGTGCAAACTCTAGTATATGCTCCTTGTTACGAGCCCCTATCTGGTCTAGGAGTTTAAAAGGAGGCCTCTATACGAACCCTCACCACCCAGGGGACAACAGAACCTGTCTGCGTCCCCGAACGACTGGTTGGAGCGTCTTTAAGCTGTCCTTGATTGAGGATTGGACCCAGCTGCGAGGCTCTCTGGCGTGCCTCTCTCCGTGGTGCTGATGGCTGAAGCCCAAAAACCGAGTGGCAGGAGGAGGTCTGCAGAGCACCGGCGCTGTCCGAGGTGCTGATCCGTAACACTCCTGTTACTGTAGGTTAAAGATCTGACTCTTTTTTTTCAAAACAGTGATAGGTAATTTTAAAGGTCACATATTATGCACTTTCTATCCACTCTGAATCCTTTCTTTTACATCTTAATAGCATGTATAAGCTCTGCATTGGTCAAATTGAACCTTACTTTAAGTGCAGCTGTTGTTTTTCGAACCCCTCATCCAACCTCCTAAAGCAAAACTTTCCTTTCAATTGGGCGGGGCAGTTGTGGAGCTGAGCAGCTCTAAGACCTGTCCATGTCTCTTCTCCGTGCATTTGCGAGATGTCAGTGGGTCTTCAGGGTCTCAGATTGCTAACGTTTGTGAGGATGAGCGCTCCCGTGGTTTTTAAAGGGTGGGGGTGGGCTCAGGTAGCCAAATGTGCTCGTCATTGGCTCTGTCCTCTAAAGAGGAGTGGTCTTTTCCCATCTTGACATCAGCAGGGGAAAAATTTTGAAACCACCCATTTTAGCATTAGCTGAAAACACATTTCCCAAAAATGAGAATAAGGAAGTGAAAACTGAGAAAGTATTTTCACACTTTTGGGTTTCAGACACAGTCTTTGTGACTGATTTGACTGTTAAAAGACCTTTAGAAAGTGAATTTTGCATAATATGGAACCTTTATCTTGTCTCCACTCAGAGTTCCTGGCTAACCTATTGAGACCAGGGTCAAAGGAGTGAGAGACACAGCTGTGTGGTTATCATGGTGACCCTAATGATCCAGTGGCAGCAGCATTAACATTTCTCTTGAAGCCTTTAGTCAGCTTAGGCTATTACTAAATATGTCCTAAATTACTTTCAGGCTGTATGGAAGAAAAAATCATCCATCCATCCATCCATTTTCTGTAGCCGCTTAGTCCTCCACAGAGGGTCGCGGGGGGAGCTGGTGCCTATCTCCAGCGGTCAAGGGGCGAGAGGCGGGGGACACCCTGGACGGGTCGCCAGTCCATCGCAGGGCCACACAGAGACGAACGAGACAAACAACCACACACCCACTCACACCTAAGGACAATTTACCAGCCCAATTAGCCTGACAGTCATGTCTTTGGACTGTGGGAGGAAACCGGAGTACCCGGAGGAAACCCACGCACGCACGGGGAGAACATGCAAACTCCACGCAGAGAGGCCGCAGAGCCGGGATGCGAACCCACGACCTCCTTGCTGCAAGGCAACAGTGCTAACCAACTGCGCCACCATGCAGCCAGAAAAAATCATGTTTGATGATATTTCTCTTTAGAAAGTTCCTCATTCTGTTTGTCTAACCAAAGCAGCATGTTTTAAAATTGACCTTACGTAACAGAACCAATACATATAAGCAGTTATTTTAGCAACAGTGTCTAAACACATCAGTAAATGTTCCAAACTTCCATGATAGTAGCACCTGTTATGAGTCCTGCATTTATCACTGACATGGACAATCTTGGCACTGAGTGGAGCACAAACACACTCACAGTGTGTTCACTTTACCAGACGTATGCCTGTTACCATACATAGTACACGTGTACTAACACAATACAGAAAACCCACTTGAAAAAACCCTAGCTTGACACATACTAGGCACAAAAAGACGTGCTCACATATGCAGGGTGCTGCTGTTGCTTCTAGATAAGTCTCTCTCCGTGGACCTCTGTTTTTGTATAACAGTCAGAGCACAGACTGGAAGGAACTGAGAGGAATGAACTTGTGTCCATATTTTTGTTTCAACTGAATACACAACACACGCCAGCTCCAAATCTTCCTGAAACATTCCCACTTCTCCTGACTCGCCTCGCCGTGCAGCCTACAACCCTTTCCAGCCACACAACCCTCGATTGTCTTTCTTCCTTCCTTTATTCCTCTCTGTCTCTCTCCTCCCTTGTTTCTGTCTTACTTCTTGTTAGTGAGCATTGTGCTAAAAGGTGATATTATAGTGCCTTTAGTGCCGCGCAAGGAATACTAACTCACAGCTCCCTAGCATTTCTAAAAGCCTCTGTGCAACCTGGGTTTGTACTGCCAGATTACTTAGGATTACATTTACCCACAGACACACAGACATGTCACACACCAACCCCCCCGCCCTCACAGAGGAGCGCTCACCTCCACTCAAACTGGCAGTTGTTGTTGGCTCACCCCTCAGCTGAACCCCAGTGTTCTTCCAGCAGACTTTTACCTGTGTAATTGCAGCTTCGACTCAGGAATGAATCACTGATGTGGTTTAATGGTGTGACTCTTGCGTTTAGGGGTAAACGGCAAATTTGCTTTCTACCTTGAAGTGACACCAAATATGAAAGGCAAGGGAAGAACGTGGGAGGAAAAGATCAGAGGGGAGAAAAGGATGAAGGTGAATTTGGAGGATGAAGGAATCAGATGTGGAGGGGATGTGTGCACATTTAAAACACGAAATGAAGGATGGCGCTGCAGAACAAACAGAGGGCAGGAAGTGATGGGGGAGCAGGGGGAAGAGATCTCACACTGAGAAACAGAGACATCACCCCGCTTAGGAAGATGAAGGGCTACTTTTAATTAAGTTTTCTGATGCTTGCCTAATCCTGTTCTCCATATTAATCCCTCACAATGTACACAATCAAAACAAATACTCCCACAGGAGAGGAGCTGTTATTAAGAAACAGTAATACAGACAAAGTATGCAACAGGGACACCTGTACACAACCTTCAGGGACACGCTGAGGACATGTCCCAGTCATCACTCTCCCTGTGTGCAGATCTGAGCAACAGAAGGGCTTTGAGACACTCGAGACTCTTAAGAAGCATCGCCTTCTTGAAACGTATTGAGCTGCTGAAATGTTATTTCTATTCATAGATGCAGCTTTATTTTTATGCAAGAGTTCAACAAGTAGGAGTAAGTCACACCGGGCAAAAAAAAAACCAACAACAACAACATAAAATATCACATATTGAAGTACATATTTAAGATCAGCATGAGGCAACTTGGTGAAAATATTTGCTCTACAGTTTATTTGCCTGATAATATTTAAATTTTCCATTTTTTTGGTTTTCTGATCAGCAAAATGATCAAACGGTTGTAGACTTTATGGTAGTTTGATGTGTTTAGTGACACCAGAGGTCACTTTAAAGAAAAATGAAGCAACAGCACTGATTATCATCATTTTATCACAAACACAAGCATCACAATCCAACTCAGTTTTGACAAAATTGCAAATAAACAATTACATTTAAATTAAAAAAGCTTAATCATACTTAACACAACACCCTTGCATATGGTCATAATCATTAGCTGTGATGGTATTTATCAGTCTAAGACTCTCAGCATCTTTCTCCTCACCACCACCGTCTGATCTCTTATTTAATGTTTTTTGTAATAAATACTTTTTCTAATCAACCAATTAAGTAGCAAAAACTACTTTAAAGGCACAGTTATTATCTTTTAAAGTAAAGTTCTGTGAAAATGTGATAAAAAAAATCATATTTGACCTATTGTGAATGACTTAATGTATGACCTAAGTTTGGACATTAAGTTTGACTGGACTAACGAGTTAACGGTTAGCCCCAGAGCAGCTGAGCTCAAAGCAGATTTACGTAGTGTTTCATGTTTATTTGCATTCATAAATAGTTGCAGCCAGCTTTAGTTCTACTAGCATAGATCTACGTTTGCCAAAATAATACTGTGAAGTGAAATACACAAACTTCGGGGTAAAATAAACAAACAATGTAATGAAAAGTTAGAAAACTACTTTCTAATTTTAAAGGTCAAAGAGATTTTGAAGCTCCTTCCATAATAAATTTAAGAGGAGAGATGATAAAAAACATAAAATCATTCATAAAGGTAAAAGAAACCAGCAAAAGGTAAAATATATATATATATACAGTCCCATACCGTATACCCAGATGTATTCTGGGTATTTGTTCATAATTGTTCCACAGAAACCCACTTCAAAAGACCTGAACTGTCCCTTTAAGGCCTAAATATCATGTTTGCCTTCAGCTGAATATCATAAAAAGCATTTGAGACCTCATTTTGTTTTTGTCAAGTGCAACAGTTACGCAGAGCGGTTCAGAAAACCAAAACAGAAGAGACAAAAGACGGGAGGTTGACCAAAACAAAAGGCTTTAATGAAACTGACTAAGAACAAAAGGTGCTGCAAGTCCAAGGCAGGTTCAACAACAAAGTCCAAATGACAAGTAAGCCAAGCACGAATCCAGGGAACAAATGAAGGCAGTTAAACACGAGCAGAAGGCAGGGACTTGACGAGCTGGATGAACAGACAGACCAACAAAGGAAGAGGGAGAGACGGGACTATATATACACAGGGGCGGACAGACACAGATGGCTACAATTACCACAGACAGGAGAAGTCAAAGCAGACATAACAGAGGAAATGCACTTTCAAAATAAAACAGGAGGAAATTAAAAACAGAGTACACCTAAACACAAGAGCGTTTTCTCTAGAATAAACTGAAAACATGGAAACACAAAACTGTTAAAAAAAATAGAGAGATTGAGTTGAGCCGACCAACTTTTTGTGTTTGTCAGCAGCCAGACGCCTTCAGATTTCCTAAGGCACCTTGTCTGGAGCTCCAGTTTACCCTGTGATCATGACATTTTTCTACACAAGTTATATTTGGATACAGTCGGCCTGGGCCCAGCTTCAACAGGTACCTGAGGGAGTGTGTGTGCCGAGCCGACTGAGTTTAACGCTGCTGTTTCTGCAGTGAAACAAAGCCCACGGTGTTGTTTTTCATCTTCTCCTCTATATAGAGCAAGTAGAGCATGAGGAGAAGCAAAAGATGTACGAAAACACTTTTCTCCCCAACTCACATGACTCTCTCAGGTTTATCAGTAAAATGAAATGCTTTCACACCAGGTCACCCAGCAGGCTGTGGAATGACTTGTTGACGCCATGAATACATGCATGTGTGTGTGTGAGAGAGATGTTTTGCTGAAAAAATGGCCGTGCAGCTTCAGCTGATGCCAAAATCACAAAGATTGAGGGAGAAACACAAGCAGATGAAGATTCTTAGTATAAAATAAGGAAACCTTTCTAAATGCATTATAAATAGGTTGATTAGATCATAAACACCAGGTTATCTGAAAAAAAAGATATTGCCAAATACTGAGCCAACATTTATTAGAACTCCCAGTTCAATTGTTTATTAGTCATTAAAAAAGGGTTTACTCTATGATGAGGCTTCTTTTAAAGTGATAAACAGCCTCAGCACATTCATCTGTAAAATAAGTGAAATATGAAATTGAGCAAAAACTTACAATTACTTAATTAAATAAAAGTTCAGCCTGCCAAATAGTGAGCCTAAGTAATGAATGCTTAATAATGCTTTATAAAGTCTTTACAAACTGCTCAAGAACCTATTATTAATGTGCCATTCTTATTCTGAAGTGGTACAAAATTTTCAATAAGAAAACAGCTAAGATGTCCATAAAGAGGACAGTTCAGTCCCTCGCTGGACATGAAAATTAACTAAATGTCTCGGTCCAGAGATGGCATATTATATATGGTGGGGCGGGGGGGGGGGGGGGGGGGGGGGGGGGGGGGGGGGGGGGCAAGTGGAAGTGACTGCTGAGTGAATGAAGGCTGGACTTAGTGCTGTCCCTTGCTTGGAGCCAAATGAACACCCACAGTAGATCTCTTTTATGGCGCTGACGCTGTCCGTGGTGCTGAAAAGATGTGGTTACACAACGGGTAATGTTCTCGTTGGACAGCAGAAAGGAAGTGGGGATAAATCTCGAGGGGAAAATTGAGATCTCAGCAAGCTATTAGTTTAGTCTCAGCCAGCCTGGCAGGAACACCGTGGTCTGAGCCCTCTGGGTGCTTAAAGTGGCCCATTACCAAGGAAAACGCAGTGCCATTATCAGTTCAAACGATCCACAAAAAGCGTCCAACTTTAAAATCAACATTTAGAAAGAAAGCCTGAAGATCTGAGTGAGTTTGGAATTCAAACTTTATTGATTTCTTTGAGTTTGTAAAACAATGTGTCTTTGATCAAGATGTGAGTTTAAATTCTACAGAAAGGAACGGACCGTCAACGGATTTTCATTAACATTCACCAACAGGGGAGCTCCGTGAGAGGTTAGATTATTGGTGGCGCATGGACACACGCACGCACGCACGCACACACACGCACTTCACAGCTGGTGAGCCTTCCTTCGGCAGAGACTGACAGAAGCAGGGCGGCCGCTCTAAGCTGCGAGCGCTCAGCTCTCCTCTCCTCTCCTCTCCACCGCCGGCGCGTCTTCTGCTGCTCACATAAAAACTTTGAACAGGTGGGAGGCGAAACGTCAAAAATCACCGCTGACGGAGCGCGTCAACCAAACCGGCGCGGGACAGGAGAAAGATCAAGTCCGAGCAAAGCGGCGGCGCCGGGAGAAAGAGGGAGCTATGCCATCTCCCGCCGAGCTGAGCCCAGTCCTCCTTAGTCGCGTGTCGGATCTACAGCATGGTGCCTCTTCCTGGACTCTGGACCTGCTGCCTCGCCTCGGGGAGAACTCACCTCCTTTTCCTCCTGCTTCTGCTCCTGTTAAGCGCCTTCTCCTCCGCCGAGACCTGCCTGCCGTACCCGGCGCCTTGCCCCATCCTGTCTCGGATAGAGCACACGGTGCGCCTCGGCGCGCTGCTGCCGACCCGCCAGCCGGCACGGATACAAAACGCGCTCAACCGCGCCCTGGCGAGCATCCGCCACCAGAGCGGAGGGACAGACTCCACCACCACGTCCTCCCAGCCGGCTCCCCTGCTGCCCTACAACCTGACCCTGGAGATGGTGGCGCGGTCGCCCCCGGGCTGGGACCCGGAGTCCTTGTTCCATAGCGCCTGCCAGGACCTGGTGGTCAGGGGGGTCTCAGCAGTGCTCGCTTTCCCACGCACCAGGGAGGAGCTGATCCAGGTGGAGTTCCTGTCTTCCTTCCTGGAGATCCCCTTCATTTCCATCCTGGAGGACACAGAACCCCTTGTGACCAAGGTAAGGACAGCTGTGTGTGTGTGTGTGTGTGTGTGTGTGTGTGTGTGTGTGTGTGTGTGTGTGTGTGTGTGTGTGTGGGTGGCACCTGTAGCAGTTTAAAGAGCAGACACATGAATTGAGCTGGATTTAAACAGTCAAACAGGTCTGACAGAACCTATAGCTCGTGGGGAGGATTTTCTTGTCTGAGCTGCTGCGAAACGTTTCCCATCAGCCAGAAATTAAGGCTGGCAGCGGGCAAATGAACGGTTTAAGAGAAAGTAATTGTAACAGGGATAATGAGGGCAATTATCCCTGAGTCTAATCTAAAGCATGATTAAAACAATAGGAAGACAAACACTGAAAATGGAACACAGATAATTAGAAGACTAGATTTTGTCTCTCACTTCACGGCGTCCCAGCAAAATGTTCAGATTGACTTTAACTGAGAAATGTGGTGAACCTTTAAATGTGATAGCTCTGACTTTTAGGAGCGAACCCCAGAGTTTTCCTCTTCAGACTTGCTGTTTTTCTGTGTGTGTTCATCCAGCCCTGCGTGAGCCAGAACAGAGAACTGTGAGCATGTTTGAAGATGTTTTTTTGGCACATCGAGACAGTGACAGATAGCTGTTGTGGAGAGGTGTTGCTCCTGCAGCTGATGCTACCTTCCTGCTCTGTTTATGCTCTCTTTGAGTGTGTTCAAATTAAGCATGTGTGTGTGTGTGTGTGTGTGTGTGTGATGTTAGTATTCCCAGCAGCTCATTCCAGATCTAGCCATATCCGCCTCTGTCCAACCGAGGAGCCAACTGCATCTCTGTCACACAGTGGCAAGCGAGGCCACACACACACATACACACACACATGGGCATAAAGAGGACTTTCAACTTTCACTCACACACACACACACACACACACACACACACACACACACACACACACACACACACACACACACACACACACACACACACAGGCGGCCACAGTAAGAGGACAGAGAGCAGACCTGTTTTTTCTGGTTATTCGATTTCAATAAAGCTGACATGAATAGGAAGTCAAACCACTTGATGAACGGGTGAGGAGATAAGGAGGAGAGAGGAGAGATATGAGAAGAAAGAGATGGGGTGGGTTTGGAAAGAGGACAGAATCTTTGGGGCTGTGGAAGGCTATTCAGCTCTGCCAAGCAGGCAGTGGGAAAAGAAAAGAGAAAACACGTAACTTTACGCCTTTGTGTTGCAGCTCTTTGCAGTTTTTCTAGCAAAACTTCAGAGCATTGTGTCTAAATCGATGCCCGCTCTGGTCAGCGTTCATGCTTTTGTGTTGACGAGTCTCTCAGCTTTTTATTAGATTTATAAATTCTCCTCTTTTTAGAGGGAGTCTGGAGTTTCTGGGCTTTTTTAAGGACCTTGTGTTGAACTTTCCCGCACAAAGTGTTGTTTGTGTGATAGAAAGCAGCAACAGTTGCTCTCACTACAAAGGTGCAGAAAATCAATTAAGCAAATGTCTGTTGAACTGTTTTAAATGTGAATTTAGTGAGTTTCACTCCTGACTTGTTGACTGTTTTAGCTCCAAAACACCCTTGTGATTTACTGACGCTAAAAACAAGCATTGATTTGGATTAAACAATATGATTTCCAGTGGGACGGACTGAGGGATTGCAGTGTTTTCTTTGTCCAACACTCCAGGTTTCACCTCCATAGCAAGGGAGCAATGTGAAGAATAAACAGAGGCTGCTAGGAGGTGGGACCAGCTCTCAGACACACACTGAGAGGGCAGTGACAAGTGGGTTAGGTCAGCAGGGAGGCATATTGTTTTGCCCGCGTGCAAACAGGAAACAGTCCACTGGTTTCACAGAGAAACAGGGGATATCGTTTTAATTAAAAATGCAATTTACATTTTAGCATTGGGAGAGAGGAGTACTTGGAGGAGGAGGAGGGGGAAAGAAGGCGAGAGAAAACAGAAACAAAACAAAAGGTTCTGCCAGGGAATGTGTCGGATCTGTCACCGATTGATCCAAATGAGGAGGTGTTTTTCTGTTTGTTTGGTTTTCTCCTGAATTGTCCAAATTAGAAGAAAAAAAAGAACGACAGAAAGAAGAAAAAAAACATTGGTGCTCCTGAAACTTAGCAGCTATAATCAACATGGTAAATGAGTTTTTTATTTTGCATTAAAACATCCTCAAAATAAATAAAATAAAATAAAATCCTCTTATAAATGATAGGACTGAGTCCATATACATTTACATTATAACATGTTGAAAGATTTTAAACGCGTCAAATTAAGATATATATTATGACATCACAACACTTTTACGTTCCCCAGTGTGCTCAGTAATTTATTACATGAAAGCATATTTTGCAGAGCGTTGTTGCAAAAGATTCCCACTGTCATCGTTCACAATAAATCATTACAAATCTCCTTGTTTGCACTAATGAATATGGATACATGCAAGTAACCATCACAGACTAAATGTTTGCACTAATATGTTTATTCACTATATTGACAAGAATAGTGTTATTCAAAATACCATGATATAACTTTCAGGTTATCACCAAGATTAGCTCGATATCTGTGAAACTCAGAGACTTTTAGCCTGTTTGTGTTTGCTAAGGTTGAACAGCAGTGATGGCTTTCTTGAATGAGGTTGACTTTAAAGGTAATTTTTTGGTAGATGCACACACATTCTAGCCTGGGAGTCATCAACTAAAAAACTGTTAGGGCCACATTCATTTTTACAGGTGTTTTTGCGGGCCGGGGGTGGGGTGGGGGTGCGGGGGGGGGGCGTGTACATGCAGGTGCATGCTGGGTAGGCAGTGCAGAGTTGGTGCTCAAAGTAAAAAGGCACATAGAACATGATTTTAATGGCAGAGAGCTGATGATGTTTAAGAGATAGTCATTTTGCTACTGTAAAAGCAGTAGTTTGTCATACAGTATTTGAAATAATTGTAACTCAGTCTTCTTCTTAATGTGTCAACCTTGAAAGGCTGAAAAGAAAAGTTATAACCATTATAACTTCAGCCCCTACCTAACATACGTCGTTGTCTAGCGGTTAGTGACACTGACTTCCATGTGGAAGAGTGTGGGTTTGATACCTGGCCAAAACCAAATTTTCATTATGTGTTTAAATGTTACTGTTTAAGGACCGGGCAGACTGACGTGCACAAACACTCGCATCAGAAAAAAACTGAAAGTCCGAGAAACACGTGGGGGGCTGGCCCGCAGTCCGCCAGTTGCCGACCACTGATCTAGCCTCTTCAGCCCACTGATTGGTCTGGTCAGTCTCGTACTGTGCCAATCACAATGCTGTAACGGTTTGGTGGGCGAGACTAGCCGATGACGGCAGAGCAGCGATTTTGAAATTCAACAACATGGCAGCAGCTCAGGAATTGTGTTCGTTTGGAACGGCTTTGTCATCAAATCTGTACGATTTAGACTTTGAACAGATAGAGGAACTTAAGTCTTTTATTTTGAAAATGGATGTATTGGCTGCTTTGCTGACAGGATAATGAAAACTTTAAATGAACAGCTGGCTCTGGTTGTTCCTAAACAGCTCTGATTGGTCCTAGCGCTATCCAATAGCATGTGAAGACAGTTTGATAGACAACCGTTGATCCCGCCCCTATGAGTCTTACTTTCTGATTTCTATTAAATCCACCTATAGCTGAGGTGCTTTGCTAACAAACAAGCAGGTCGACTCCAAAAGTTGATGCTAGTGTTTCAAAAAATATGTAGTACAATCTGTTTTAGGCTCACGGTATATTTTATGTCTTGGGGATGACTTTAGACTACTGAGACACCAAACTTGAGATCAGAAACTGACTGAGTTGTAGCCATGTTTGTGTTTGCTAAGGTTTATTAGCTGTGACAGCCATCTTGAACTGGATGGACCTCAAAAGTTAACCCAAAGTAGACGAACGTCGAATGAAGACTTTCTGAGAATTTAATTAAAATCCATCCTGTAGTTCATGAGAAATTTAGCTAAGAGACAGACAGATAAACTCAAACACAGGCAAAAACATTATCACCCACTTCTTCAGTGTAATAACATTACAAATGCTTTCATCGCAACATCATATGTGACGTCGTCTTCTAAAAACTATGGGCATAAAGTTGTGACATTGTTTTATATTCTGCTTCATTTTCAAAATATTCCTCTGAAGAAACTTAGGAAAATTTTCTATACAAATAGCAGAGAGAAAAACACAAAAAGAGGACAGAAAGGCAGACAGTTGTCCGTTGGTGTTGTCCTTTTCACTGCTTAGTCAGAAGGAGCTTCAGGACTGTGTGATGCATCTCAACAAGGACAGGCTTCTTCCTCCCTCCCTACTTAGGCTAATTAGAACCACAGTGTGACCCCTGACTGTAAATCTCTCTCATCTATCTATGGCAGGCGAGGAGAGGAGGCAGGAGAGGAGAGGAAAAGTAGAGGATCAGGGAGGAGGGGAGAAGTCATGGAAAGGGGAGGGGAATGAGAAAGGAAAATGGGTTTCAAATTCCCATCAGGGGCATTTGGGCAGGTGATTTTCTCATCAGCAGCTTTTCATGCAACAAGAAACTGAACCGATAACATTTGAGGTGGGAAAAAAAATCCACAATAACCTTAATTACAGTTAAACAGGTGGAATGGGTTCTCAAATGGATATCCTACTTTGCATGTTAACATGTGTTAAAATGTGTCATTAAAGGAGCATGAATTGTAATTTGGCAGCAGGTGTAATTGAAAAAGAATATCTATGAATTATTAATGTGGCCAGTCTATTCAAAGCATGACCTTTTGAAATAGTTATAGATCTGGTGATCATTTTACAAAAATGATTATTTTCTTTTTTTGTTGGGATCATGATTTCTATTTCGGAGCCGTATTAGCGGCGAGAGCAGAGGGAAATGGTTCTGCTGATTCCTGAAGGCGATTAGGCGAGAGCGACGGTGTGGTGCGAATTCATTATTTGGTATTCTTCACAGTGAAAGCTGTGTTCCCGTCGCTCCCACTCCCTTCCAATGCTATTGAAATACACTCTGAATTTGACTTCTTTTTCCCACAAAGTAAAACTTACAAGATTCTATTTCACAAACTTATTTGAGTAACAAGGAATGAAGAACGACTGGAGCTGTTTGACTGATGAAAACATATCCGCGTTGAAACACTGGTGTGTTTGCTCAACAAAAACCCTGTAAAGAATTTATCAGACAGCCCCAGACCCCCTTGATTCCTCAGAAGTCTGTTACCTGATTCTGATTCAGCTGAAAGATGCAGGAATCCTTGGTTTTTCATCTTATTTAAACAACTCCAGTAACTTTCATCTGTATGAAATGGCATGTGCTTATTATACAGAGACGTGGGTAAAATTGGTGCCCTTTTGTGAAAGAAAACCTTTAAAACCCAACAAACGTCAACGAAACAACCTGATACTGACAAAAATAATCATGTTATGAAGTTTTACTGAAAGTCATGGAAATCAGACCATCTTTTGAGTTATCTTTACATGTTGTTGCATGCTGATGATTAAGTGATTTCTGTAACTCTCAGTGGGACTCCTCGCCTGTCCACAGGTATTCTGGTCCACTCCTCTGGAGCAAACTGCTGTCCAGCTGTCTCAGGTCTGAAAGGTTCATTCTCCAGATGTTTCTGCTCCTTCTGCTGATCCTAGATCAGGATCTCTTCAGAACAGCCCAGTGTTTAGTTCTGATTTATTCTTAGGAGTTGTTTTGTTTTGGGTCATTATCCTGATGGAAGACCCAGGTCCTGCAACTGAGATAAGCTTCCTGACACTGAGCAGCACATTGAATGTCTTGATATTCTAGAAATGTTGTTGAGCAGATGCAACAAAGCAGCCCTAGAATAGAACCGAACCTCCCCCATGGTTTATTTTTGTGTCTCTAAGCATATTGGTGATGTGACTCGCCAAAAAGCTCCAGTTTTGTCTCATCTGTCCAAAGGATGTCCTCCCAGAAGATTTGTGCCTTGTTGTCAACAAGCATTTTAGCTATTTCAGTTGAGTTTTTTATGATTCAAAGAGTGGTTTTCTCCTCGGCCGTTCACCTTGGCTCGAGCAGTGATGGAGGGTCTGACACTTGCCACTGGCCATATCGGTTTAGGCAGGATGTCCACAGTCTGCTGGACCTTAAACCTCTGAATAAAATGTCTACCTGTAGTCACATGAACATCAAACTCCTTGGAGATGCTATTCTAGTCTTTACCTTCTGAGGCGACTCTCCTCAGCGTCCGGTGGTCCATCAGTGAGGAACACACCCTGATACCAGGCAGCACTGTGACTACCTTTCACCCTTTAAACAGGCAGACTGGATGATTATAAGACTGAAGACACCTGAGAGGCTGATTACTGGACACACATTTTATTTGATCTTTTCTAGGAGTACCACCATTTCAAAAATGATTATGCTGAACCACAATTTGTCTGATTTTCAGTCATTTTTCAGTTTTTTTAATGACCACTGAGTTTTTCTTTCTATAAGAAAAAGGTACCAACTCTTTTACCCGTGTTTGTGTTTTATAACGCAGAGGAACATCTTTGAATTCTAAAGCATCCTTTGTGTAATATTTCTGTTTCCTTGCATGAATAATAAAATGCAGTTTTGCTCTGTAACTGAGTTTATTTTGCTGCTAAACTTTAAGTCTCTCTGAATCACAACATTAGCTGAATGCCTAAAGAGCACATCTTGATGTCATTATCCCCATCACTAAAATGTAATACACACTCATACAGCCACAGGATGCATTATTCATGGGGTTTTTACCATTTAGAATAACCTTTGGCGTTGTGGTAGGTAACTACACACTCCTCTGCCATCTATCCATACTGCATTCTTTCATTAAGTCACATCTTCCTTTTAATGGCATACCTCATTCTGCTCAGTAAAATGAAGATTAGTACAGTAAAAAACCCAATTTGCGACTTTGAATGAAATTACATTTTAATCCAGAGACCCTGCTGAATAATACACATTGTGGCTCGGAGCTAGCCCGGCTCTCCGAGGACACACATGCTGCACGCACACTCGCGAACGCACGTGTGTGCTCGCACATGCACATGCACCCACAGAGGAGGACATGCACGGGCCTCACACAAACGTAGACCCGCACTGAGTGTCTGCTGCGCTCACTATAAAGGTTATTAAGCCTAATGAGGCTTTACAAGGCCATGCTGCCTTTAGTGTTTTCTTTGGGATGAAGAAGGGATTTGTGCCCCGACCACAGAGGAATAGAAATGAAAAAGAGGGACAAAACTGGCGCCTTTGCCAGAGCTACAGGCAAACTGACAGTTTGAGACAAGCAGGCCACTTAATGCAAACAGCTCAGAGCTTTTTTCTTTTTTTTTTCTTTATTAGTGTTGTGGTGACAGTTGGGCGCAGTCCTGACTGAGTCAGATTAATTGAGCAGAGCAGAGAAAGCGGAGTATTAATTACCTGAAGGACTGTGGTTGTGTTTGAGTGTGGGTTTGAGTTAGTGTTCCAATATTTGCCATATGTTTTTTCTCTTTATTTGCTTTTGTTTTTGCCTCTGGTGAAACAATCGTCTCCAGTAATCCCAAACTAATTTTGTTTTTCGCTGTAGCACTAAAAGGAGAAAATTAAGTACTTCCATAATAGACAAGAAAATAGAGGAAAGGTAAAGAAAGTCTGTCTGTGTTTAGGAGTAAAAGAGATGGATACGTGGTATTTTACGGAATTAAAAGTTAATACTGAGGAACTAAGGAGGAGAAAGGTAGTAGCTATCAAAGATAAAAGTTGGTAGGATACTGTTAGGAATCAGATTTTAGGAAATATTGAAGTGGGACTGAAGTGGAAAGGGAAATGGACGGAAACAACAAAGAGACCGTGTTTTAAGGGAACATTAGAAGAAGGTAAGAAAAAGACGGAAAGGGAGAGTGAGCAAAAAAAGAAGCAAGAAACCACTTGGAATAAAAAGAAAAACCTTAGAAAACCAGATCAAGGAAGAAAAAAAAGCCAGGATGTTGGGACTAAGAGTGAGATCAAGGAGGAGGAAATGGGAGGGCTGAGTGGGAGGTGGAACAGAAAAGAAGGATTGACAGGAGGGTCAGAGATCAAACCAGGGACTGGAAAGGGTGTGTCTGGAGGTGGGAAGGGAGGGTGTTTCTATCCAACACCAGATTGCACTGTGAAGCCGTGCACTTCAAACCAAACAAGCTTCATTTTCTGACTAAAGTTTATGTTTATTCATTTATTAGTTGCTTTTACCCAAAGCAACTTACATACTATTAAGTTTCACCCCATCAGGCATGCTGTGATTTGTGGGGGAAACCGGATTACCTGGAGGAAACCCACGCATGCATGATGAGAACATGCTAACTCCACGCAGAAAGGCCACAGCCGGGATTCAAACCTGTGTTCTTGCTGCGAGGCAACAGTGCTAACATCTGCACCACCATGCAGTAGATAAAGTATTTAGTTCCTAAATCAGAAAAGTGTGTTGCCTAAATTTAATAAAACAGCTAAAGAAACTGACAAGGTAAATAAATAAGAATATAATGCTGCAGAAAACCTTGAACTCGTGGTCATGATTCTACGGCCTAAAGTCACAAAAAGGCATTGTCTTCTTCTCAGAACCTTTGCAAACTGACAATTGTTTCTCAAACAACACTCCCAGTAAACAAAAGCATGCTTAAAAAATCCCCCCATGTTGATGTAAATTATTGCTAGGGTTAAAAGCATCAGATTCTCCTAAACACTCATTTAGCATGAAACATTTACCGTCTCCTGAGAGAACGCGCTGTCCTCTTTGTAAGAAGGCAGCCGTGTTTCTGACAGACATTGTTGCATTTGTTAAAAATGTGGTAATGTTCAGGTGTTGTTTTATATTCAGGATACACAGCATGCACCCCGTAGCCTGCTATCAAAATCAACTATTCATTTTTCATTTATTGTTAAAATATGTTAATTTTTTTTCTGTCTGTTTTGAATTAGAACATTTGATATTATGTTGAGACTGTATTTATTGCAAATATTTGGAAAAAAAGATGACTCTAAATGGACTAGGAATATACGTTTATATATCTACCTACTCATTTTTTGAACATTATGGAAGTAAACGGAAAATAAACAGTTTATTTTAGTTTTTGAAACATGTTTGAACTCAATCAATCAAATCCAATCAGACACACTGCTGCTCTAGAAAGCTCTCTGTAGCTCTGTCCTTATTGCCTGTTATGTTTATGAAAGAAACACATCTTTAGATTGTACTAAAACAACTGCAACCATGCAAAAATAGCACAAATTGCTCAAACTTCCTTAATTTCATGTTGCATGTTGGTTCCAGCATACTGTATACACTTAGCACTATTTGCTTTGTGAAGATGCAGAGAGGATGCAAACTAAAAGTAATGCGTTAAAGCTGGTGCTGCACATCCTCTGTGAATCTGGACCTTAGACTTGTGTCTTCTTCCCATTTTTCTTATAAAAATTTTATCATCTCTCATCATAAGCAAACACTGAAGAACAATCCTGAAGAATTTGCTCTCAGCATCTAATCTTTCAGCAGCTGCTGCACTCATGCCAAAGTACACCTTGCCAAGTTGCCAAGGGGTCCTTACAAAACAAGAGTGCTTGTTGCAATGAGCTGAATGAATTAATGAAAGAAAGCAGAGGATAAAAGAAAAGAAGACAAGAAGCTCAGCCCTTTATGTTTTCTCCTCTGTTGCAGAGAATTATGGTGATAGTTAAGTTTAAAGTGTTCATTAGTGAGTGATAGCTTGGAAGCGCCACACCAACCTGAACACACTCAAATAAATACAGCTTGTTTACACACGTTGCACCGGCTGTAAATTTTGCACTTGCACACCTATTATAATCAGACCTGCTCTACTCTAAGTGTTCTCCGTCTTCCTTGAGCTCAGAATCCTTCCAGCTCATGATTGTGCAGCTGTTTGCTGTGTGTGCTTGGATGTCAGAGCATGTAGTAGAAGTAGAAAACTTTGGCAAGCTGGGCGTCAGTGAAAAAGTGTAGATCCCACTTGCTTCATTCAGGCCAGAGGTGAAAGACAAGCAGACTGGGGAGGCAGACAGGAGCCAGGACCTCAGTGGGTGAGAAGGTGAGAGACACGTGCTGATGTGAGATTAAACAGATGCTGACAGATGGCTGTGGGACACGGCTCAGTGGGTGCCAAAGCGACAGGTTACTCAAACACACACAGAGAGAAGACGAGAAAGTGGCCTGAACGTCTGGAAATTGTGAAGACAGAATACTCTTTTCAAATCTAATAAAAGGCCAAAGAGTAAAGCAAGAGAAACTGATTCAGAACCAAACTGACTCCGACAAAGTAAGTGATTCAGACGGGCTGAGAGGAGGGGGGGAAATGCAAAGATTGAAAACCGAGAAGCGGCAAAGTCAAATGAGCCCGCAAGTAAGATATAAAAGAGGAAGTGGAGAATGAAAAACTGTGACACAGCAAAAAGCCATCAGAGATTAAGTTGTTTCAGAGGCGAGCGAGTTATAGACAGAAGATTGAAAGATGCTCGACGCCAAGATAACTTCTGCATTTCGTCTGGGTAAATTTATGTAGGGCGCTGGCAAGAAAACAGGTATGATTTATATCCATCTGGATGGGTTTCATCACCACCTGCCCGCAGAAGAAAAGATAAATTTACGAAGACAAACAACAGCACACCTGTGGTACTCACATACAGACATGCACCACTGCATCCTAAACACCGGTTTTATGTGTAAAAATGCAAACACTGGGCTTTAAGTGGACAAATATAAAGAAAGTGAATATGGCTGCCGTTCAAGTCTGCTAATAAAGATTCCAGATTAATTTTTGTATCAAATATCAAATTAGAGGACTTAAAAATATAAAATTCCACCTTTACTAAAGGAGATATTTCTACTATCCGTCTCACGGGGACTAGATCAGCGTGGAAATGGAGAATATGTACAGCATTAATGTTAGTGTCAAGCCTCTGACCTCATCACTCCCCACAAGGAAACACTGAGCTCGACTCGGCAGGGAGTGAAGGGTTATTAGAGAGTGCAGGCATGCAGCAAAAGAATGAGCGGAGCGCTGACGGCTTAAGTACTCGGCTGTGATTGAAAGGGTTTGTTCGTTGGATATGTGTTGCTTTGTGAGGAGCATGATGCGTAAGTATGGCAGAAGACTCAAAGAGGGCTTCCTCGACTTGCTCACGAGTTCAGCCTGACTTTTGGGGGGAAAGCATTCACATAAATAATTGTAGAAACCTTCTTCTTATGGTTGTAGCATGAAGGTGTTTTTGGGACATCATCCGTTAAAGAGCATATTTTAAGTTAGACACTCCCTTAAACAAATGTTTAGAGAAATATAATAGAAACTTTTTCTGAATAAAAATTTACACAAATTCAGCTTATTTAGGCTCTTGGATTCGTTTTTGTGAGAATTGTCAATTTTTTCACCAAACCGGAAGTGACGACAGTTCAGGGAGACCGTTCGTTCTCTATATAGAAAACTGATCCACTTATCACTGCTTGTGACGAGCAAAACAAACCCCCAGAGTGCCGTTATTTTATTACTTTATTACTATAGTGAGAAGTTATTTTATTAAGATAAAAAAAAAAAAGATAAAAACAATCAGTCCTGTAAGGCTGTACCCTGTCGGTCCAGCTGTAGACCGTGACCCACCTCCTCACTTGGGTCTGGGTAAAATACCAGCGTTTAGCACCAGGTTTTGATCATCAGAGCTCCAAACATTGAGCTGCGTTCAGGTGGATTGTTAAGAAATGAAAGAGTTTATAAAAAGTTTCACAGGATGCAGCTAAACGGTTCGAGGCTGACCGAAACAGTGTCGGGTCAGGCTGGAAACCCCGCTGGGAATCCCCTCTTGGGAGCCGCTGGGAACGGGAATCCCCTCTGGAGAGCATCGCGGCATGGATTTACTGTACCCCGCCAGCCAGGTGAGGGTCAGACACCTGAAGGAAATGCTCTCATGAAATCGCTGATCGGTACCGAACTACGACCCACCACGAACCGTACCAAACCTGGCATGGAAACGAGACTCAAGTCTCCCCGTTAGCTCCTGTTAGCTGCTGCATGCTAACAGCGGTTAGCTCTTGTTAGCTGCTGCGTGCTAACAGCGGTTCCGGTGAATGGATCGAAGTAACGGCGCATGTTTAGAGTCACACTGAATGTTTTTCGTCGGTATGTGGGACTCCATCACATCCAGTCCTGGACTAGACCAGGACCGCCGGGGTTTTTCGTCTCCAAACAGAAGTCACCGTACCGGTAAGGAAGCCGTCCCGTTGTTGACTCAGTGTCCTGACAGACTGGCGATTGGCATTCATAAACATAATAATTTAGCATTTTTTATTAAAATGAATTCACACCGACTTGATTAAAGAGTGCTCTAACCTAAAACTAACAACTCATCGCCGACAGCGAGCAGGCAGCTGGCAGACTAGAGTGGTGCCAGTCTGAGATGTTAAAGTAGTTTAGCTTTAAAAAATCTAACACAATGATTAAAACAAGCATCTGTTACACAAACTCCACACAACAAAGGGCTCAAATGATCATATTTATGGGATTATTGATTGTACAGAGTGTTAAATTACCCTACAAATACTTTATTTATCTACATCTGACAACACTGTAAGCAGCGCCACCTAGCTAGGAGCTCCCTTAGCTGACGTCACAGGTCCACATATGAAAAAAAAAGCGTTTTTAGAAGCTTTGCAAAAAGGGGCACTTTGGACTAGAAAAATGGTTTTAAAAAATGTATTGTAAAACAAAATACCCTCAATAAACATTTCAAATAGTATTTTTGGGCAGAGTTTTATCAGAATTTTTAAAAAAAAAGAACTTAATATATGCTCTTTAAGGGAGAACAAGCTAAATGACACCCTTGTCAACATGCGAGTTTGAGCCATAAATCTTCTGGGTGTGCTAATCACAGCACCACTGAGCCTCTAACTTCATTGACTGATATCAAATCCAATCACAGACTAGAAGGGCATTTGAAGGTCACAGATCAAGCCTGATAGTCAACACTCAACAACGCATAAAGAAATATCTCCACTTTGTGACCTCGGAAATCATAATCAGAGGCTAAATATAATAATTAGAACAAATATGAACAATGTTATTAATGCTGAGCTGAGTGTCACCAAAGCCTCATCACAGCTTAGAGATCAGGACTCTGCATGGAAAGATATTAGCACATCTGGAGAGTCAGAGACACATCTATGAAACCAGGTTTTGATCATCCCTAGTCTTTATGTTGTGTATGCAGCTAGCTACCCATTTAGTTTTCTGAATGTGGACACTGGTAACAAAAACAGATGGTTTAATTTTACTGTGGAAGCTAGCTTGAAGCCGTGCCCAGATACTGGCAGTACTCCTGTCTCCTACCACACTGCATTCAGGTCATTCTAACCTGATCATCTGACAGACAGGATGGATGGTTAGCTGTGTAAACCCATCTCTTTTTTTCCTGAAATTCCACACTTTCAATTTCAATCATGTTTACAAGAAACAAACAGGAAGTGGTGAAAGCACTGATCAAACAAATCCAGCACTGAGACAACGTTGCTCTTCAGAGTCTGAAGAATCAGAATCAGAAAGCCCTGTATGTGAATACAGTGAAGATGGCACTCAGATGGTGTATTTGACCTAAACAATAATAAAGCACAAGATACATATATAAAAAATGATATAAAAATATACATATAGATCCTTCCAAGGTGAAGCGATGTGCAGATGGCTTTAGAACAGCAGCTGTAAACATTATTTAAGTTATAGTCTATTTATTGCACTGATTGATTATTTATTGCACAGATGAGTGAGGTCTTTGCTCTGATGGCTGTTGGAGAGAACTTGTTATTCAATCAAAGGAAAACATTGTACACATTTTAGTTTATTTATTGTCCTGATTGCTGTGGGGAAGAAGCTGTCCCTCATGCGGGTCCTTGCTATTGAGGCCTTACAGCGCTTACTGGATGGCAGGAGTTCAAAAACATGGTGACAGGGGTGGGAGAGGTCTTTGATGATGTTTTTGGCTCTGCTGATTTAGTGCGAGGTGGCGAGATCTTGGGACTGCAGAGGACAGCTAGTGATCTTTTTTGCAGATTTGATGACTCTCTGCGGGGCCTTTTTATCTGAAGCTGTGCAGCCAGTGAATCACACCAAGATGCAGCAGGAGGATGCTCTCAGTGGTTGCCTGGTAGAACACCACCAGCAGCTTCCTCTCTCCATACAGTCTCTGCTGTGCTCTTCGTGAGCTGTGCTGTGTTTGGTGACCAGGTGAGGTCCTCAGAAACATGGATGCCCACTCCACTCCTTCCACCTTTGTCCCATTAATAAAGTAGGGGGTGGGTCTGTGTTACATTTTATCCTGAAGTCTAGATTCATATATTTTGTTTAAGAGGTGTTTAGTGACAGGTTGTTTCCATGTTGATAGATTCTAGACCTTCCAGACTAATCTTCCTCTGAGATGAGTCTGATGATGTCGTGTCGTCTGCAAATGTAATGATGGTGTTTGATGAGTGTGCGGTTGAGAGGGCTCAGAACACAGTCCTGTGGGGAGTCGGTGCTGAGAGGGATGGAGGACAGTTTTAACTCTTTGTGTGAGCTGAGTGAGGAAGTCTTTGATCCAGGAGCAGATGGGGAAGGACAGGCCCAGGATCAGCAGTTTATCAATTAAAATTTCTGGTATGATTGTGTTGAACATAGAGCTAAAGTCAATGCAGATAGCTCTTCTAAGTGAACAGAGATGGCTATAGCATCCTCAGTGGACCTGTTGGCTCTGTAGGTGAGCTGATGAGGGTCAAAGGAGGGTGGGGGGGCTGGCTTTAATGTGGTGAAGAACCAGTCTGTAAAAACACTTCATTATTACGAGAGTGAGTGCAAATGGTCTGTAGTCATGCAGGTCCACAGACCAATTTTCAAAGATATTGTGATAAATTACCTGTTGCTGGATCTAAATTAAATCCGCTGTTAGTGTGTGGGAAAGCTGCAGCCAGTCAGCCTGTGACTAAATGTTTTCTATCCAGACATTTACAATTACTGGATCGCCTACCCAGGACTTTATACACAAGAGTCTACAAGAGCATGGATATTACTAATTATTTATGTTCATGTTGTGTTTTACCTACTTGTATTAAACTTTTGGTACAGTAGAAAGAATGTGTTTATGCTGTCTTATAGTCCTCATTATTAGCAGTGTATCCATATTTAGTGATGGGAATTATGGCTCCCTAATGACTCCTCATTTAGTGATATTAATTTGTTGTTCTCAAATGTCACATACTGACTTATGCTCTTCTTTATCCATTTGATTGTAAGCAAGGGGCATGTGTCAGTGCAGTTGAGGGTCTCGACACATTGTATTCCCCTCTGGTGTGACCCTTGTATTTCATCACACCTATTTGACTGTATGTAACATACACACATATATGTATGTACCCCTGAGGTGGAGGGCTTCCTTCCTGGGTATATCAAGGCTATGAATGCTTTAGGACTGTCTTGGTTGACATGTTTCTGCATCATTGGTTATATAGGGGGCAGTGTCTGTGGAGTGGCAGACCAGGGTGTTGGTCCCTTTTTTTTTTTTAAAGAAAATGAACCAGAGTGTGTTCCAACTAAAGAAGGATCACGGTCCTCAGCCTCCCGAAGGTCTACTCCAGCGTACTGGAGAGGAGGGTCCAGAATCTCAGATTGAGGAGGAGCAGTGTGGTCCTCATCCTGGTCATGGAACTGTGGACCAGCTCTTTACCATAGGGTGATAGAGGGGTCATGGGAGTTTGCCCAACCAATCAACATGTGTTTAATGGATTTGGAGAAGGCTTATGACCGTGTCCCCATTGGTGGAGGTCTCCAGGAATATCAGGTAGATGGTCTTTCATTGAGGGCCATTCAATCCCTGTACCAGAGGAGTGTGAGTCTGGTCCTCACAGCCAGCAGTAAGTGGGACCAGTTCCCAGTGAGGGTTGGATTCCACCAGGACTGCCCTCTGTCATCGGTTCTGTTCATAACCTTTATGGACAGGATTTCTAGGTGTCGCTGTGGTGCTGTCGTTTTATAAACAGTCACATGTTTAAAACTAAAAGTGAAACATCATTAAACTCTCCTCCAGTCTACAGGACAGAAACAAAGCTGAACAGTCAAAACAGAGATTCTGGTTTTCAGGGCCACTACCAATTTATGTTTCATGTACAGTTGACTAAGACTATAATTAAGAAAATATTTTTTAAAACTTTGTTCCTGATTACCCTTTGTCTCCAGGAGTGAGAACTTTATAAGTTACCACAGGTCCTTTATGCCATCAGCAGATGAGACTTCACAACATTTTCATTTTTACTGTCATGTAATTTTCTGCACATCATACACAGACACACATGCAATATATGTACATTTATATATACTGTATATACATAAACACACAGCAAAGCATAACACAGTTTTTACTGACATTCTTAAGATCAAAATGTTTTTAGCTGTTTTTCACTTTACCGTTACTTCTTTAAATTGAATCAAGTTTTTTATAAACTGTCTTAATTTAAGACAGCTAGTTTGACAAAAGGATCCATCTGACCCTTTGAACACTGGGTAGACCTGCTTCTGTCAAAAAAGAAAGTAACTTTTACTCAAAGTAAAATTTGAGTAAGTTACTGTTTACCTTTAGTTCTACATTTTTTCTTTTTCTTTTAAATCACTTTAACTTTACTTGTACTTGAGTAATAACTTTTATTAACTGTACTTTTGCTTGAGTACATAAACTTTGTACTTTTTTGTACTTTTGATGTCTGTGACCTACTTATTCTGTGATGTGATAAAAACAAACTGCATTGAGCTGAATCTGATCATTTAATCTTAAATTAGGAAAAATGAAACAAACTCCGAGGTTTTAAATCACATATTGTTTTTACCCCTCCAGGCCAGTATACATTTTATTGTACATGTAGCACAACTGGTGTAAAACCATTAACAGTAGGTCAACAATACAATATAGAGCTGAAGCAGTCATCTGACAGCGAACAATGAAAAATGTCTGGATGGGGACTTCGTTCTGTGTTTGATATCAGATCAGAACATCCCTGATCCATATCTACGATGGTGAAAAATGAGGTTGGGTTCATTTTTTAATGAGAACTGGTCTATATCCTCTGTGTCATTTTAGCAGAAGTATGAAAAAGAAATTGTAGCCTGAAAATGGAAAAGATGATCAAAAATCAGTCCAATCTGAAGAACCTACCAGGGAATTGGAGATGTGGGAAATGTTTTTTATTCATTTCTGGTGGTACATGAAAACCAAATAAGCTCGTTCTTTGTCCATTCTTCACTTCCTCAATGACCTGTTGTTCTGTACTCCTGCTAACAGAAAATCAGACAAACTGCAGCAAATATTTGACTTTCGTAGCAGATAAATGCCCCCTGCACGAGGCAGAAACACACACTACTCCTGTAATCTACTCCAGCGGCAATATACTTTATAGACACAGAGTTATTGATGCTATTATAGAAACACACTCTTTCTCTCACTCCCACCACACACAAAAATGAACACACACTTGCACACGCTCAGACATGACAATAACATCTTTCTGCCCTACACACACAGACAGGAACAAGATCATATCTGGGGTATCCGTCATCCACAAGCAGTCGTCATTTATTGGGAAGTCGTGTTTCTGTTTTCACCTCTCTTCCTGTACTGACCTCTGTGTTTTAGCTGCCTTCATAAAACAGCAAAGCGGAGCGACAGATAAATTCAAAGCGACGTCTCGGACTGACTTCTGGTGCACAGGAACTGTCGAGACGATCCGATATTCATATGCACAACATCTAACATGTAAACACTATTTATGAGATGGGAGGAGACAAGCGGACGAGGTACAGCTGATTCAGAGACGCAGCACTTCCCTTTCTTCTAGGGGAAGTATTGAAACAAATGAAGAGGGGAATGAGGCAAGAACACTATAAACGAGAGCTTATGGGTGGAATGACATAAGAAGATAAAATGAGATGGAGAAATAAAAGGTGGTAAGAGAATAAGGATGTGATCAATTTTTCTTGCTCATTGCCCTTCACAACGGAGGACAAACCGTCCTCCAGATAGCGCCAAAGCAGCTTCCTGTCGCACTTATCTCATGCCAAGTCACGCTAGAGAGCCGGGCAATATTTCACTCTAATTCAGGTCAGTAGCATTCATATATCTTGTGGCAAGCCCCCATTCACTCAGCCTCTTTTAAAGGCAATAATGAAGAATGTCATAAATCCCCAACTATTCATAACCATTTTCAAGATTTATCTCCCGACCAACTTGTATTCTGTCTGGAAAAAATTTAATAAGAAACACATATTCAATTATATAAAAAAAAGACAAAGCTCACATAGCATGAATAGATAAATAAATACATGAATATTTATAAGAAATGCTTAAAAAGAATCAGCCAGACTTGGCTGTAAACAGATTACAAATTAGGTTGTTTTCCCATATGTATGAATATATACATTTTTTTTTTTTTTTGTGATGCAGATTTTTCGGAAGAAAGAAGCAGCAGAATCCATAAGTTCTGAACCACCTCAGGCAAAGAAAACACGCTGGTGAAGTTTTTTTTTTAATTGAGGGAAATGGAATGGACGACCACATATGTTTTTTAGGGTTATGCCTTGTTGCATTTTTCTTTTTCTGCTAGCAGGAAAGAAGTGGACCAACAGCAGCTTTTGCCCAAGGCAGACTTTTTTTTCTTTTACAGTAACAACACGAGACACCTGAAAACAGTCTTTTTTTTGAGCAGAACAGCTGGTAAAAACCCAAACAGGTTTTTTTGTTTTTGTTTTTATGGTTGGCAGGTTAATATAAATTGTATTTGGAAAGCATTTATCCTACCTATTAAAAATATTTTCTTTTTCATTCTATTTTTCCCTTAAACAAACTGCTTCTTGAGTACAAAGAAATGCTATACATGAAGAAATAAAATGTCAGTGCCATTGTCTTGTCCAAAAGGTCACCTCCTTTGAATATCATTACCCTCAGATAAAAAGGATTTAAATCACTTCCAGGTCTGAGGTGGCTGCACTGTTTAAAATGGTCACTATGAGACATCATGGCTGATTCATAACTGATGATGGCCTCAAAAATTAAAAACATTAAAATGTGAAAACTAACATTTATATTAGTATACGTATATATTATATTGTTAACTGATGAAATTATATCACTTGTTATTTATTTACAGTAGACTTTCTTTATGTTTTCTCATGTGTTTTAAACACTGCAAAAAATAATAAATGCTCACAAATCGGCTAAGCGTCCGTGTTGGACAATGCAGTCAATGTTTGTTGAACAGTGCTAATTTCCAAAATGGCACCGTAGCACTGCTGCAGAATGTATTGGCAGGTCGTCAGCTCTTGTTAAAAGGATGTCTGATAGTCCAGTGTTCATTCAGAGTCTCGATCTGACCATCGCCAGCGGATCGGCAGGGGGGTTACAGGTTTACTGCCAAGGCTCTCCTAACGGTGATGACACTCACAGCCTGCGTCTTTTATCACCGTGATGGATGTGATAAAAGGTTTTGTAAGTGAGCATGGGTTTCACTTTTCACTTTGGCACACACACACACACACACACACACACACACACACACACACACACACACACACACACACACACACACACACACACACACACACACACACACACACACACACACACACACACAGCTCGCAGCTCGTTGTTTCAGTTAGATTTGATTCATTATCAGTTTCCAGCAGATCTGAATGCCCAGTTTTAATAAACATGTTCACATTTCTCCTCTTTTACTGAGACTATTTGTCCATTTAGACTTTTAGCAGTGCATAAAGGGGGAGAAGACAGTGAAGATGACCGTTAGTGGATTTGTTTTTGACTCATTGACTAATGGAAGTCCCATATTCACCCTGACTTTATGTCTGAAGTCCTTTTCAGACACCAGATATGTACGTTTAATGGCTTCATCAATCTGTTCAATTGAAAACATTCAGTCACTCAGAGCCGTTTTTGTGTTAAAAGCTCTAATGGTTTCATTCATACCCACTACTATGATGAACACCACCATGCTTGTTTGAAATTTGACATTCAAGTTCAGACAGTTAACACCCAGAATGTGTTTCCTGCTAGGTTCTATTCATGGCTTGTATTTTTTTGCAAAAGATTAGCAGTTAATCTCAGTTAAATTAAGGGATGTTTCAAATACGTACGTGTTCCCCTTATGATAGCAGAGTCTCAAATCACTCCTTATTTTATTTCTAATGTCGTCACATTTGTTGAAATTCATTACATCTCAAAAATGAATGAGCAATATTCATAGAAATGAATTTGGAATTTGATCAACGTTTCTTTGATCCAGTTTCCTGCATAAATGAAGAACCAGCGAGGGAGTCTTGTATTAACTGTGGGTTATACAGTAAAAAGGGGTCAGTTGTAATTCCCCGCTGCTACTTAAAGGATGAGATATTGATCGCAGCACACACGACTTATTTTCCTGCTTTACGTAAATCAGCTTGTGATTGACAGCTCCCGGATCTGTCCATCTCATCGGCACACCTGCCTCCGTTCTCCAGCCAGCCACGAGGGAACCCTGCTTTCACATCAGCATCTGCTGCGTCTCCATTTATTAACAGTGGACACTTTCCAAATCCTAATAATATTGCCAGTTTTCCTTCTATAGCATGCCTGGGACCGCATAAGCCTAAGTGATTAGTTTTGCGGCTGCAGAAATCGCCTGGAGGTAGATTGTCGGCGATGAGGGCAAGAGGTCCTGCATGGGAAAGCTTTCATTCCTCCAGCTATTTAATTATGAGGGCGGCAGGCCCCTGGGTGTACGGCTTCATTCTCCCACCACAGCGGCTCGCTAACAAACTCCGTTGAGTGCCTTTGATTGATCTGAAGCCATCTGAGGTGGCCGCGAAAAGACAAAGGCAGCGACAGAAGGAGGGGAGAGAGGGAAAGGAGGACAGGAAGTCAGCGAGGCGGGTGGGTGGGGAGGGAGGGGGGATTAGAGAGGAAAAGAGGTGGAAGGGAAGAGAAGAGAAGGAGAGAGCGATGTCAGCGGGGAGGGAAACAGGAGGCAGGGAGATGGAATGAGGGAAGAAGGAGAGTGAGGCATGGATGGATGAGGGAAGAAGCAGGAGGAGAGAAGGAGGGGGGTGTCTTTCCTGGCACAGCAGTTTCCTGCACACACAGACTCTGGAGGTGCATCACACACAAGCGTGCACAAAAACACATATTGTTAAACAGTTGTTAGGACTTCCACAGCACCCAGGGAGCAGAGATATGGATATATTTGCATAAATCAGTATTACAGTCTGAGCCAGTGGACAGTGGCGATGGCTGAAGTAGATAAGTCAGAGCTTTCATTCTTTCTCCCTCTTACCACACACAAACTCTCTACTTATCACACTATTTCTTCCCTCCCTTACTTTTACTCAAGGCAGAAAAATGCTCTCTTCCTGCCTTTTCCCCTTCTGCCTCCCTGCAAACATCCTCGCCAAACAAACACATTGATCCTGCATATTTGTTGTGCCGCTAACATATTTCGCCTCCCTGCACCTTCTCCTCTTATCTGACTCCCTTAACTCCCAGTGTGAGAACTTTTTCAATTATCCCTGCCTCTACCTCTGAGGGCTAGGGACGCAAGGCACTGTTTTGGCAGAAAAAAGAGTCTGCAGAGGAGAGAGAGAAAGAGAGAGAGAGAAGAGGGGGGTTAGTGTTAGGATTGGGAGGGAGGGGGAAGAGAAGTTAAGGGAGAGATTCCGCAGTGACTCTGTTCCAACAAGTCATCTTTCATTTTTATGACTTCAATCAAGTGTCCTTGAAGCCTAAATACACTCAGATCATGCACTCTTATAGGGCTGGAAGGCTCGGATGACTTCAAATATAATACGTGCACTGCCCACTGCGTGCACAGACTGTAATACCTGCCGTTTAGTCTGAAACATTGTCCTGTCTCTGGCAAAAGTCCAGAAATGGACTCTTATTTACGTTTTTTCCCTCTTCATCAATGTCACTTTTCATTCTCCAGTTTCACCCCTCTTTGTCTTCCAGGTGTAATAAACACGCTTTCCTTTAATAGGAAACAACTGCAGTTTGTCAGACATTGATGTGTGTGTGTTCTGATTTTTTGGACTTAAAAACAGCGTGAGTTTTAAAGCCCAGCCCCAAAGGGGCAATGACTTTTCCTGGGTCCTTAAGGTTAAGATGTGTGAATTGAGGTTGAATTAGGTTTAGAGTTTGGATCAGGCTGTCCAAAACAAATAGAAATCAATGAAACATCCTACTAAGGATAGCTACAAGCTTGTGCGTGAAGGTGAATGTGGGTGTGAAGGAGAGTGAGATAGCTGTGAACTTGCCCGGAGAAGTGTGGCTTCAGAAAGTCGTCTGTCATCCTTGTAGCGTTCCAACATGGTTACAGAGTCATAGGCGTGTGTAATTCCATCTGTCAGAGTCCTCCTCATGGGCTCTGTATGTACAGGTGTGTGTTTTCTGCGGGTGTCCATCCTCAAACGCACTCAGCAGCGGGACAACCTCCGGTTCCTTCTGATTTCACATCCCATTTTCATCCTTCACTTTCTTATTAAGACTTGTCTTCCCACTCTGTTTTTCCATCTCTCTCTTGTACCTCCCCATTTCCTTATTTATTTCCCTGCCTCTGTTTTTTTTCTCACCTGTTTTTTCCCTCTCTCTTGGTCCATACATCTCTTCCACTCTCCTGTTTTTTTTGTTGTTTTGTTTTACGTCCCGCGCCCTTTTTCTCCCTCTTATCGCTTTCATTCCCTCTATTTTCCTCCTGCTCATTTCCCACCTGTATGGGATTGCTGTTCAGAGCCACCGAGCCCAGAGCGTGTAATACCCTGACCAGAGTTATTTAGCTGCACAATGACAGGTAGGGAAATGAAATCACCACTTCGCTGTGTGTGTTTTTCGTTTCGTTCCCCTTTACTGTTTCTCCTTCCCATTTATGAGACCCTGCTGCAGGGCTATTTTTAGTGAGCTGCCACCTTCTCACTGGCTTGTAAAACCCATCTGCCAGACATTCACTTAGGCTGAAATACTCTGTCATGATTGTTGAATAATATTGTTATTCTCTTTTGGCATGAAATATACACCACCTCTACCATCTATCTCGCTCAGTCTGGTTTTTCTGTAATTACTTTGGAGAAATATTTTAGACTTGGGAGTTCTGTAGCATATGAACAATTATAATGTCTTTTTACTTTTAACTTTTGAAGTTTTGATGATAAATTGGTCAGTTTGTCATCCCTAAATGAACTTGGTCACTTCATACAGCCATAACAATCTGTCAGCTGGTTTCATGTCCAGTTACTTTGCTCTAAGATGGGCTAAAACTAGGGATGCACCACTATTGTCAGCACTGAGTAACCGTCTGAGAACATGAGTGTACACAAAGCAATGTGCACTGTTATGTAATGGGATGGAGAGCTTAGCCACATTAGCTTTTGCTCCAGTTATGATTTGACTCATCAAGTCAAAGGACACAAAGATGATGTCTTTTTAAGCATCAAATATCTAGTTACATCCAAATAGAAAAATGAATAAGGTCAGAACTACACGAATCCATAAGAGACAATATCTGGAAAATATATATCAGGTGTGTATTTTTAAAATTTTTGCCTTTATTTTACTGATTCTGCAGCCTGTCTAGAGAGTGTGCATGTTTGTGGCTTCAACTTCCAAATCCCGTTCCTGTGTCCAGGTTTCTGCTAAAGTAAACCAGGCCAATAATCAGCAAAGCTGTAAAGGAGAGGGACAAATTCTACCACTTTCAACACAGTTTGGGAAAATATCTAATAAATTAACTTGACATCAAGGTCAGCAAGTTTGCTAATAGCAGCAGGAAAACAACAAACTTTGCAGCAACCGTCCCTATAAATAAAAAACCCAAACATTTGTTTGTTTTTTTCTAGATTTCTTGTTACTTATTTAGTTTCGCTCCTCTGTTAGTTTTTAGATGTTTTAAAAATAAAAATTTCCATGTTGAATTATTTTTCCATTGTTTCCCTCAGCATCCCACACCTGTTTCTCAGTAATCACCTGTCCTTGTATAAATAGTCCCCAGCTTCTCCAGGTTTTTATCCTGATGTTCTCTTCACTGGGTCACTGTGTGTTCCTACTTTCTCATCATGAATTTATTGTTGTTCCCTCATCTGCCTTTTAAACATTCTTAAAGTATTATTAGTTCCAACGTTTATTGGTTCTATTTACAAGTCACATCATGACACTGGAGTTTTCATTAAGGGCCCCATTTTCCTCAGTTCATATATAGATTTAGTATTAAATTCACTTTGTCCTTGCATGCATGACTTTAAAGGCACACTATGTATTTTTTTCATATTTTTACCACATTTGCAACTTCTGAGACTCTGGTCCAGTGCCCCTGAAGTTTCACAAGGTCACGTATCTTGTGAGGGTTAGGCTAACCCAATGTGGCTAGCTGTTATGCTAGCGCCGGAGTGTTTTTAGCTCATGATTCCTGCTTTTTTCTTTCTCTCTCTCCCTGCTTGAACACAGCTGATTTCTTTGAATAAGTGATGAACTGCTCCAGTAGAAAGCTATGAAGGCTGAGGAGACATTTCAACAGGTAGATTTAGGTGTTTCTGAGCAAAGACAATGCTAACGTTTTTAAAACAGTGATATAATATGGACACCAGGGGGTGCTAAACTGCCCAAACTGCATAGTATGCCTTTAAAGATTTGAAGGTCATTTCCAACATGCCTGTTTTTGGCTTCCTAGAATTTAAAATATCTGTAATAAAATAAGTATCTGGTCAGAACAAGACAGCGAGGTACCTGAGTTAGAGCAGAGGCAGTTGTCCAGATTAGGCTCCTATACACTCCAATGATAAAATGGTACAAGCTCCTGTTGTGTCTCCTTATGTCACCAACATCTGGTAAGGAAAAGTGCACTTGAGCACATCGAGTCAAACTTCCAGCAGCCAACTGGGATGAGGAATTTATGCCTTCGCAGCAGGACTTCAACTCGCAGAGCAGAATGGAGAGGCATGCATTAATCAATAAGGTTAAAAACATAAACAAAGCAAATAAAGTCAGTAAAATATTAATATTTTTATGTCCAACATGGATCTAACTCCTGTTTTATTGGCTTCAAACTCAGAGACCTGTGCTTCTATTGCTTTGAAAATGTTTTGTATTACTTCTTTTTCTTTCTGTCTTGCACAACTTGGTACAATCACACCAAAAACAAGCACTTCAAAACCTGTAAATATGGTCAAAGTATAGGATGAGTCATGACATGAAATATATAAAACCATAGGCCTTTTTTCTTCTGGGCATGTGGATCAAAACAAACTCCAGCACACAAGATTCTCTCTGTAGAAGCTGATTTACTCCCATCTATAAGTTGCTTTTAACTTTCCGCATTCTCTTTTTAGTTTCTAGATGCACTTGCTCTTTATAGCTATAAATTAAAAAAGAAAAATGCCCAATATTTTTGAATGTCCTATAAGGATGGTCTAAATTATCTCCAAATCCAGTTATACATGAGAGATGGAAATCTCTGTAGGCTGAGGTGGCTAAAATTGCTCAGGTTTAGGTAATAATTTTCTGAATACACAAGACAAATTTCTGTGCAAAAAATTCATGCATCAAAACCGATGTGATAATTGGGACCAGAAGAAGTAAAATCTAAGTAAAAATGTCAGCTCATCTTGAGATCTTTTCATAACGCTGTCAGAAACTTACAATATAATAATAATCCATGCCTGTCAGCTGGAAATACTAATCTCTTTAACTTTGCCACAAAACTGATCTGTCACTACATCAAAGCTTTATTCTCCTCAGTATGAATTATTAGTTCCTGTCTAAATCTGACCTCAGTACAAGAGGTTAAATTAGAGCTAAAGGGGTTAAATTCTGTACTTGTACATTTCAATTTCAGCTCAAAACAATCACAAAAACAATGTAAATCACAAAAAAGAGTCAAATTATTTTGTCAGATTCTGCTTTGCTCTTATTTAGTTTAACCTCTAAATGATGAGACTTTGGAGAGCGAAACTTGCTTGCATTTTATTGTGATGTTTTATAAAATCAGTGAAAATTAAGATGACAGAAAACACATGCAAAGATTAAGATTTTTTGTTTCCATAGTCTAGCAGGTTAAAAAGAATCAGAATATGTCTTCTTCCTACAATAATCCACTTAGGCTTTATCTGCAGACAGACAGATTTCTTGTTTCTTGTCTGTTTCCTTTGTAAGCCTTCATTTTTCTGTCATGCACACAGCATGTGCGAGCAAGTCGGTCACCCTAACCCTCAAGCAGAAAATGGATGGATGTTCTCCCTGTTCCCCTCAAAGTTTTATGTCCAAACGAGCGGGAAGCAGGTTTTCAGATTCCTGAGTTGTTGTGTTTCATTGACAACATTTCACACTCTCTGAAAGGATCCTATACTGGCGTCGGTAGCAGACAACTCCTATGGTGGATTGATTCACTCGTGCTTTCATACAGAAGCAGGTGTAGTTCCCTTGAGGCTATGGCAGCTTTGGGTTTGGATTGGGTTGTTGGGGTTGAGGAAAGTGTGCCGAGCTTAAAGTGTGAGGTGTGTTTTATGTATAAAAAGTAGAAGTTGGTGTGAAAGTACCAAAAATGTAAAGCAGGGTGAGCTTTGAAACCCCTTTTCACAGTCAATTGACATTTTTTGGGCAAAAAAGCAACAATTGTGGAAAGAAGAAAAAAGCTCTTTCTGTGAATCAGAAAAGCTTTTCTCTCTCTCTTTTTTCCTTTTTTTTAAGTACACCAATACTATCTGCATGGTTTCTTCCACACTAGTGGACCCAGCTGAGGGGACAGATTGGTCCTGAGGAAAGGACAGGCTGCCTGAGGTTCAAGAATGGAAGACGTGTGAAGGTCTGATCCATAAATGTCATTTTATCTCTTGGCCATCTTTCAAAAATTCCATCTCTCTTTCTTTCTCTTTCAAAACTGCAGTTTTATACTCACACACACACTTTTATTCTCTTTTCCCTGATCTGTCAGATACCTAATCTGATATTAAACATAGTCCCAAATGCGACACCACTCCTCAGAGCTCCCATTTACCTCGGAGACATGAATCCCTGCCAAAGACTTCATTCTCCCACTCTCTCTTAGCCTCTTACATTTGGAGACACACCTGCCAAAGATATTGATTTCCTCCTCACCTTTTCTTTCCCATTCACACGCCCACACACACACACATTCACATGCCCCATCCAACCCGCCGGTGCCACAGAGCGTCACTTCCCTTTGAAGAGATTCCCCACAAATGTCAGATGGGGTATTGGGAAGTGGGGGGGGGGGGGGGGGGGGGGGGGAGAGAAGGATGAAGGATTCAGTGAGAGACATATCAGACACGAGGAGTATTTCACTTCCTTTTCTTTTTTTTTTTGTCGTAAAATCACGTTATCAGAGTGGCACAGGGTATGTCAGCCGGGAGAAGGATGCTGAGGAGGAGGAGGAGCTGAGTGACAGGAGGAGAAAAATGTTCTACACACTCCTCGGGCTGTCACAGTCTGGCCACGAAATGTAATAAATATTCAAAACAGGACATTTTTAATTAATGAATTAGAGAGGCTCGCTTTCACTCGGAGGGCGGTTTAAACGGTTCGTTTGGATGTGGATGCGGTTAGGCCCAATGGATTGGGTGTTGATTTCATGGTTACTTTGTCTTGTACACCAACCTAAGCTTCAAAGAAGCGTCTTAGATAGAAAAAGAAGCCTATAATCACAGACATAATGTGCACTCACACATCCTCATGCATAGTGTAAACAGTGTTGTCATAATCTCCCCTGCTTTGGCATGTGGATACACACTTAAAGCTCACACATTTATCTCCTAAGTATCGTTCATCCTCCTGAGACTGAAGCTTTTGTTAGGTGTGCATTTTTATTTTTACCTATTTGGGATTGGTAGGATCTCTTAAACACACGTTGTTTAAACCAATCCCCCAACAGAGTCACACTCTAATAATTCATTGGACTGCCTTTAGCTTTAATTGCAACATACATTCGCTGCGGCAACATTTCGATGAGCTTCTGCAATGTCACTGCATTTTCTTCCATCCAGAGTTGCCTTTTGTGCCAAGGTCTTGCAGAGACTGGACTCTAGTGGCCTTTCCGTCAGAGAAAAGGAGCTCCCTGAACCACTCTCACAATTTGAGCCCAATGAATCCTGACATTGTCATCCTGGAACATGCATGTGTCATCAGAGAAGAAAACAATTCACTGATGGAATAACCTGGTCATTTTCTATATTTAGGTAGTCAGCTGAGCTTGTTCTCTGAGCTCATAATGTTGCTGAACCATGAGATGACCAACTGCAGCAACTCAAGATCTTAGCCCCGCCCCCACAGTATTGTACATTAGGTGCTATGCATGATGGGAGCTTTCCTTCATGCATCCCTCTTCTGATTCTCCCATCTGGAACAAGTCTGGAGTCATTAGATCACATGACCTCCTTCCATTGCTTCAGAGTCCAGTCTCTAGCAAAGTAAAGCCTTTTTTCTGATTAGTTTCACTGATCAGTGCTTTTCTTAAAGCTAGCTGTCCTAATCGCTAGAGTTCCCTTCATTGTACATGTGGAAACACTCTTAATTTCCCTGTTCAATATTGCTGTGAGCTCTGTTGATTCAAAGGTCCTCAAGTCCCACTGTCCTTCATTTTTCAGACGTTTCTCTTCTCCTGCACACCTGATTTAGATGAACAAGTTTACAGGCTACTGCAGATTTGATGACATGCTGAGCAGGTCGGACTCGGAGCAGCAAAACCTCTAAAACATGTAGGACAGTGGGCCTTGAGGAGCAGGTTTGGGGACTAAGTGATCCCTGATCAATCTCATTCAGGATTTATTTTCAGACCATATGACTTCCATGAAGAGGATGGTTCTCCACTATCCATGGACAGTTCTTAAAAACAATTTTAGCAGCTCAACATCTCTTTAGATGTTTCATTTTTTTTGATTGATGCCAATAAGTTGACCCTTCTGAAACAGATGAACATTTTTTCCACGACGACAGGATGTGTCTTCAGACACGGTTGTTTAAGAAATGAGAAGCTACTCTCTGCATCAGTTAAGTTTAAATAACCTGAAACAGAATCATCCATGCTGTAATTTTCCAAAGGGAGTCTCTTACCAATTAGTTTTACTCAGTCCAGGAGGTGACTTATGTTTTTGGACAGGCAATGAATAAAACAATTAAAGATTATAGCCAGGTTTCTGTTACTAATAAATCAAAGTTCAACAGAAAGACTATTACAGTGCAAGAAGTAGATGATGTTTTAGTAAGTTAAAAAACTGATTTTTTTGCACAACACACACACACGCACGCACGCACGCACACACACACACACACACATCTAAAATATGGGTGCTGAAGTTCAAATTTGCTCAATTTACCAAAACTGCTGTTTATTTAGTTCTTTTATCTCTCATTTTTTTTAGATGACATTAAATATTAATTTCCTCTCAAAGCCCACAAATATCATCCTAGTAGATTAATCTAAAATTCATCCGCCCCATTTTCTCACTGCGTACGTCGCAGGGAGCACCTGACTACGTGAGCAGGAAGCCTATTTGCTATGCAGAGGCACCTCTGACAAGCTGAAGACCTAAAGCTCAGTTAATTAAACATTAAGCATTAATCAAAATGAGATCGTTAATCTCGACACGATTATCTGTTATATTTTGTAAATTATGTGCTCCCTCTCATCCATACTGAGCAGCGGGGGGGGGGGGGGGGGGGGGGGGGGGGGGGGGGGACACGAGGGGGCAAACACACTCACTGACCCACACACACTCACACAGACACACGCAGAGGAGATTTAGCTCAGAGAGCGCATGATTATGTGTGCGTGCATGTGAGCTGACAAGCCAGCTCTCATTGCTCTTTGATGCCCTTTACTTGTTTCAATCAACATCAACCAGCAGGTGGAATGCAGCTCTCAACGTTAACTTTGAAAGAAAAATGCAGCGGCGGAGGTAAAGGGGATATTTTCAGATCAGTAAATACTGCTTTCTATTCAGTTACAGCATAATTGGGTCAAGTGTCACTGCAGACAAGTGTAACTTTGCTGACCTGTGCTCAGCACACACCCAGGCACTCACAAATCAAACAGCTGCTCACTGTGACTGAGAGATCACACAGTCTGGAAGTGTTTGCCAACTAAGGAAATTAGCTTTGGGTCTTTAAAGTCTTTCCACTTAGAAAGATCTGACTCATCCAATCTTATTTTATAAATCTAAATTAGAGGTGACTTTGTGGAATGTTAAAATGTGCACTGGCATTTACAGGAAGATTATTGCCTTCTCTTTTTCATCAGTTTGTTTCTGCTCCTCGGCTTTGAGGGGCAGAGCCGTAGTTTTCACTGGACCGAGTCATTACGTTTTTTGGTCCAAGATGAGATCTGGCTTTATTAAGGAGTAACTACATGTTTATTGCATATGTCGAGAAACTGGACTTTCAAATTCAACCTGGAAGAGCACGCTTTAACAGGACTAGTGCCCTCTAGTGACTGGTTTCAGTACAAGTTTAAAATCTCTCCTTTATTTCAATGAATTTAACATTTCAAATGGATTGAAACTGTGCAAAAACCGAATTTTCTGCACAAACGTAGAGCAGCAACATTACTGGATTTTTCACTTGTAAAAATGTCTAAATCTAATTTTAATGGAGTAATATTACTATTAAACAATACTTTTGGTTTACTAACTTAAAGCAGCACTCTGGATTATTTCATCAAGAGAGCAGTTTTTGAATGTAGCGTCCAAAGGTTCCTCCTCAAAACATCTCGACACGCGCGTCCGGTCGCGTGTGCGCGCGTGCACGCGGCGCATATACTTCGGACATGAACTGTACCGCTCAATGTGTAGGGTTTAATCACTCACCGTTCACAATCTTATTCCAACACTACGAGGGTCTGATGAGCCCTCTCTGTCCCTGCTGCTTCTGATATTAGCTCTGTTAGCATCGAGCTGCTGCTGGACTCTGAAGCTGAACTTGACTCGGCCCTGGATGAACTTTCTGACCAAAATAAACGCGTAACCCTGTCAAGCCTTGCCATTCTGTGAGGTGAAAGGTTTAAAAATAAAAATAAACCCATCTTTAGCTGGAGAATGGGTAGGTTTTTAGTAGAAATGAGCTGTGAGTCCTCAGTGAACGGCTGAGAGGTAAACAGAGAAACACACGGAGCGTCCTGTACGACAGCGCCCCCTACTGGTACAGGTTTGGTCAATGCTGTGTTGAGAGAATGCAGACATTTGAATTTCATTGGCTGAAAAATGTCAGCGGCAAGAAAAAATGGAAAGGGGTCTCTAGGAGGAAGGAGGGTCTTCGTCAGAATGACAGATGTTGTGGAACTCAACCCATAGATCATAGTTTAGACCTGAAATATCATTTAAAACATTTAGAACACTTTGATACAGAGAAAAATGCTCCAGAGAGCCGCTTTAAGTATTCCCATCCCTTATTCTCAATTGGAAAACTTTTTTCTTTTTGGTTTTGCTTGGAGGTTTTTTGTTTGTTGTTGTTTTCAGTTTGAACATTTTCATGTTCATGTTTCATGGAACGTGGCAATAATAGATGAACAAATACACAGCAGATCATGTCGATTATTTATAGTCAACCAGTTGCTGCACCCAGCAACCATTCTTTGAGTGACCTTCAAATGTTATTAGAATTTGTTGTTTAACATAAGTTAACAATGTGCAATGCACAGTTCTTTAATTGTGGAAGATTATTAAATGAATTTATGTCTCAGATGAATGTCAGGATAGTAAAGATGGCAGTTGGACTCATTAAACCAAATAGCCTCATATTTTAGCAGTTCTGTCAAGTATATGTGCATCTTAAAACTTCTGGTTACCACAGCAAAAAGATTTATACAAACACCACGAGTTACATTGATCACAACACATCATTTCATGGACCACTGCAGGCTAAAAGGTTAGCTTTGCTTTGGCTGTATAGTAAGCAGATTTATGACCCACTATCCTTATTCCCCTCATCATCAACTTCCTTTCTTCGTCATAGAGCTATTCTTCTTAGAATGCTTCTTAACCCTATCAGCACAGATTTGTTCCCTAAATGTCCCCAGTGCTCTCTCACTGCTGTTTCCTCACATTTCAGACCCTGAATCTACCAGACAATCAAAAGATTACCATCGATTTTAAATAGCGCAGTCCACAAATGTGGTTTTAATGGCACATTTTACATGTAAAACACCAATACAGACCATAGGGGATTTTACCACAGTGACCACTAAAACTGTTTCATCCCTGTTAGTTATTTATTTGATGCTTAAAGACTGTGTGCAGGTGAGGAGGTGGGACAATAAAACTCCAAACATAGGAGCCAAAAATGGTTCCAAAAATACAACATGGCAGCGCCTGTAAACAAGTTTTTGTAGCTTCACTTATCAACAACAGGCTTTTCTTCACTGTCAACAGTTGAATTGTAAAATGCACCTACATGTACTTCTCCACTGTACGTTTAGCCTATTTTATAAACTCACACAATCATTAGTGTTTTTGCACCCAGGTGCGCATGTTCACATATAACTTCAACACAATCAAACAAGAGAGTAATTTCAGCTTCCAGCACGGCGGCAGTCGCAGCGTAATCCTTTTATTTTTCCCTCTGATCCGACAGTAGCTGCTCCGCACAGTCGGCCACCCTCACGCCTTTGTTGATGATAAGTTATTTTCCACAAGTATGAGCCGCTCCAATTATACCCCCTGGCTGGAAATACTAATGGCAGATTAGTGATTAGAGCCCAGCGCAGAGATTTGGCCCATTTATTTGATGTTGTAATTAATAATGAAGCTGAGGTAACAGACAAATTAGTGGCTTGACTTTCCTGTAGCCTAAAGAGACCAGTGGTGCTCACAAGTGTTTGTACACCTGGATTTAAAAGCACTGTTGTTAACATAATCAGGTAAATGCATTAACATTTCCACTGTGCATTAACATTCTGGTTTTATGCAACTTACTGATTAGAATTCAGGCCCAATATTGTTGTCTGTTTGTTCTTAAGGCTGCATCTGAGATTGAAAAACATAAAACGCGACTGGATCTCTCATGTGGAAAAGTTCAAACGAGACATGATGCTAATTGGCTAAAATATCAATAATGAATCATTAATGAATGCCGTTAAGTCTACCATCCAACACATGCTTTAGAGTCCAGCACAAATATAAATTAAAACACGATCTGATGCTCAAACGAGTCCAAAAAGTAGATCAATAAAACGGAATTAAAATGAGCTAATATACTCTCCTGTACTGTGCTGTACTGTTTCTTTGTTAAAGGAAAACTTTTCAGTGCAGCTTTCTGCAGCAGATCCTCGTCTTTTCCTCTCAGTGTTGCACCTCATTAATTCTTAGCTGATTACTCGGCCTTGCTGTGTTCTTTAAGGTTGCAGATGTTACAGTGATGCAAACAAAGCCACATTATTATTATTACTACCCACAATTCAGTTGTTAGATTCAGTTGGTCGACTTTCGGAGTTCTTCAGTCTCTCCCACAATCCATAATAACTTGTCATGCAGAGAAAAACTCATTCACAAGAAAGGATGTGTGTCCAAAGGCCCATTTTCAAAACAGTTTTATTGTTTCTTGCAACTCACTGAAAAATCCTCTTGTCCTCCTTCATGTCCTCCAACATATCTCAGCACTGACAGCAGAGGAGCTCTACAACTTGCTTTTCCTCTTCCTCTCTGAGGATTTACTTTAATGCATCCACTAACTTCTAGGCCAAAGCTTTAAGGTCCTAATCATGTCACCAATGCAGAAATTTCCATGCTCACAATTCAAGTTTCCAAAAATCAATTTATGTTATTTGGATGAAGAAATACTTAAAAGTTAAAAAAACACCCTTTTTTGACTCTTAGACTCATCATTTGCAATAAAATAATTGAGCAGATTAAGAAAGTTTTATTGAAATACTTAGTAGCTGCCAGAAAAGTAATTAGAAACAAATTGACTCCAGCCTTACTTATCATTTATAGAGAACAGCCTGGTGTGAAATTCTAACAGTGGGTGAATAGATGGATACATTTGGTTCCTTCAAGTCACGTAGAGGAATATTTATAACAGTATAAAGTGTCTGCATTACAGTTATATACAATAAATTCTAAAGTTATTTACAAGTGTAATTATCATCAGCAAAAACAAAAGAATGCAGCAATTCAGAGGTCAGTCATGATGGATTTGAATTATGTTTGTCTGAGATGCTTCTTGTTTATGCAATTAATCAAATTTGTTATTACTATTATTATTGTTGTTGTTGTTGTTATTATTATGTTTGTTCATTTATTAGATGCTTTAATCCAAAGCGACATACACTCAAATAATAATCATCCTATCAGGCATGTTGTGATCTGTGGGGGAAACCTGGAGGAAACAGTTAGCAACTGCAACACCATGCAGCCCCCAGCATTATGATTAATAGTACTAGTAATGGTAAAAGTAGTGTCATTATTGGTCTTCACAAGTTTCTTATTTTTAGTCACATTATCTCTTTCCAGACCTTAAAGGTCCCATATTGTGCAAAATTCACTTTCTAAAAGTTTTTTAACAGTCATATCAGTCCCAAAGACTGTGTCTGAGACCCAAAAGTGTTCAAATATTTTCACCGTTTTCACTTCCTTATTTTCATTTTTGGGAAATGTGTTTTGAGCTAATGCTAAAACGAGTGGTTTCAAAATCTTTCCCCGCTGAGGTCAAGAAGGGAAAAGACCACTCCTCTCTAGAGGACAGAGCCAATCACGAGCACCTTTGGCTACCTGAGCCCACCCCCCGCCCTTTAAAAACCACAGGAGCGCTCATCCTCACAAACGTTAGCAAACAGTCATGATAAAGCTACGAGCAAAGCACGGCAGTTGCTTCGTAGATGGTTGCATCAACGAACTCAAAAGTCTTTTTAACTTCCTTCATCTGAGACCCTGAAGGCCCACTGACGTCTCGCAAACGCGCAAAGAGAGATGGGCGGGGCTTAGAGAAGCTTGACTCCCCAGCTGCCCCGCCCATTTGAGAGGAGAGTTTAGCTTTAGGAGGTTGGATGAAGGAGTGGAAGAACAACAGCTGTGCAGAATATGGGACCTATAAATTGGCATGCATCTATTGGATTCCCTTCATCTCTTTCATAAACTTTTACCTTCTTTTGTTTAATTAATTTTTTGTATACAAATAAGTACAAATATGATGATTTCTTTGTTCATATGCATGCAAAAATAAAACAAATAATACTATTTGTCACTATTTGTGGCTTAGAAATGATTTAGTTACAAGAATATTTCATTAGTACCTCAAACTGTAAAGCTGTGAACTGATGGACTGCCCCCCCCCCCCCCCAAAAAAAAAAAAAAAGTTGGCCAAATGAAAATGAATAGATAAAGTTTAAGGCGACAAACACTGGAGCGTGCATCTAAAAATGGCCCGCTTAATCGAATCATCACATAAGTGGCAGAAATTAAATCATGAGCAGAGGTGATTAAGAATAAGACGTCACCTAATGAAGCTGCTTTGTGTGTGCTGCCACAAATCATTCACAATAATGACTAAATAAACAGATTAGATTGTTTTGTGATCTGATGATTGATCAAAATGAGCCACACACATCTGCTCAAAGTTATTCCTTTCATTTGCAATAAAGATTACTTTGAATCTGTTTTCCTCTGTTATTGAACGGCTTTATATCTCCGAGCTCGTTGCTTTGGAGTTTTAATTTGGAAATCAGTGTCTCCCTGCCATGCTTTGTGTGTCTATGGGTCCAGAGCTCTTCAGTGGGTCAGTTAGCTCTGTCCTTCTTATATTAGCTAATCAAACATGATTGGGCACAATAACATGGGCACTTGTAGCTGCTGGGATAATGCTGAGATATTCTCATGTCCTCTCACCCTGGGGGAGATCAGTCCATGTGGGTGAGAAATAACAATCCCATGTTTCATTCCTGTAAACAAACCCATGCACACGCTACTTAAAGGCTGTTTAGAGTTGAAGGAAGCAGCTGCTGCAAACAATTAGAGCCAGGAGTTATTAGAATAACTGCATAAGAGAAGGCCTTAGGAGCCACCTTGATACTATAACTCCTTTTATTTGTGTCCCTCCTACATTAAGAACTGCACTTTAACTGAAAAAAACTTGTTCATGAAATTGGTTTCGTAGACCAGTGACAGCTTATTATCCTTTTGAACTTCCCAGTTGCTGCCACCATTTATGTGTTTGTTGAATGCACCTGATGACAGTATCTGCCTTTGGATCATTTGGCCCAGTTTTTATTTTTTTCTTTCTCTGTAACGTAAAATCACAAAGCTTGTTTCTGAAAAACCTTTTTAAAAAGCTCTCTGTATGCAGATGAACCTTATCTACGGAGGTTCGACCCCAAGATCAACGGAGACGTGCGCCGCTTTCTAGATAAATAATCAATCTGTTTGCAAGAATAGGACTGTTTAGCATGACGTGCCGTTTCCGGTGAGACTTTTTTGCCTTTTTTTTTTTGTGTACAGCTGCAGTGCTGGTGCTTGTGTTTTGTAGTTTAGTCACTGATGAAAACACAGTGTGAGGGATGCATAATTACAATGCAGCTGCTTCCAGTGCAAACAGCTGCTGGTCAAGGTCACTCTGTGGAATCCACAACACGTTGGCGTGAAACACACATAAAAATGTCCAAAGTTAGTCATAACCTGAGAACCAGTACATCCCTCTAATCTGAATTGGTAACCAGCTCCAGAACTGCCTTGCTCAAGGACGCAAAACAGTGCATTGCTCTGAAGGAAGCTGCACGCTCAGCACGCGCTGCTAATCATCCCACCCAGAGTGAGTAAAAGTTTAAATATAGATATCACCATCTTAGCTGTTGCAGAGAAAAAAAAGTGCACATGTTTGTCTTGAGTTTTTGCTGCAGCAGCTACTGCAAATAATCCCCTCTTGAAAGTTATTCATTAGAACAACATTAGCACAGTTTATTCACACTCTATTGGCGTGCAGAACTAATGACAAGCACAGATGCACAAAATTTATGAGAGCTCGTGCCTTATGCTCCCAACATAGGAGAGTAGGAGGGCCTGGAAAACAGCATTCTTTCTTGTTGACTGCAGCCCTGATTGATTTGGCAACTTTTTAACTGGCTAGGTTGGCAAAATGTTTGTAAGAGGACACAAAATGCCCAACATAAACATTTATCAAGGTGTTTAGACTGAATTTAGTGGTAACATTTTGTTTTAAAGGAAGGTGTTATTTATGCCACTGAAAATAGAAACTATATCTAACATAAAAAATTTACAACGTGACCTACATTGTAGGAATCTATACCTTTTAATGTTGTTTCCTATAGCAGGGTTTTCAACGTTGCTCTTTTCTATCTGCATTTATATCCGTGTCCTTGTCTCCACTTTTCTCACACAGAGCTGCTCTTGTCTGTTTAAATTACTTTCTCTGGGCCTTTTTCTTTAAAAAAAAAACAAAAAACAAAAAGCAAAACTCTCTCAGTGATCCCCCGGTGGGATGCGGGGGACAGCAGATTGGTTTTGATTAGCGAGGATAACACAACAATTTACCAAACAAAGGTATTTAGATGAATTGTGTTTCTGCACCACAAACACAATTGGAGACAAACTGTTTTACTCTAGATTAATTTGTAGTATTGCAAAAATACAGTGTGATGTTTTATTCACTCGATAACTTCAACAATGTGAAAGCTGACAAATGAAAAGGGATTGGTTTGTTGTTTTTATTTGTTGGTCTAAAGGGAATGTGGAATGAAGACAATTAACTATTGTAGACAATTAAGTAGAAAGAATATAAACAAGCTTACTTCTTTTTGGTCTTTTTCCTTAACTTTTAGAAGATTATTGATAAAGAAAGAAAGAAAACATAATCCTTTCAGTAATACAAATATCCGTTGTTTGCCTACAGCGACGCCTTGACATCACGTGACAGACAGATGCTAGTTTTTGGCCGGAAGCTGCATTTTGGCACTTCTAAGGACAAATTCAAGTCTTTCAAAAACAAAAAAATGTGATCAACTTTATTTTTTCAACAAATTGAAATCTATTATTAATTTTTTTAAAACTTGAAAGATGGACTTTAAAGAGATACTATGCAGTTTTGCTTGTGTGATACTCACATAATGTGAAAATGTATTTCTTTAAATGTTTATTAACTTAATGTATTTTGTCTCTGAAAAGTGTGTTTTCAATCAGAATAGGCTTTATGCACAGAGTACTTAGTAGAACTTCCGGTTTAAAATTACCTCGCGGGACCATTTCCGGTTCCATTTGAAACGTGAAGATTTCCAGAGTTAGAGTGCATTTCCAGCTAAAGATATTGTTTATAATCAAAACGAGTAATAGTATAGTATAGTACAGAATGATATATATATTATAGCACTAAGAAATGAAGCCATCATATAAGTATCAGCGGACGGGAAGCCTCGACAGCTGAGCACTGCTGTGTTCCGTTGTGTACCGCATCAGCTGAATAGAATTCATCAGTCCGTTTCCACACATTTCCACTGAATAAATAACTACAAAAAGGAAGGATTGTGAACTTAAGAAGAGAAAACGTGATCATTTCTAACCACACCGTGTCTGCAGTCCACACTTTGCAGCACAGTAGTCAAAGAGCCGAGTGGAGGAGGCTAACGGAGGAGGCTAATGGAGGAGGCGCGGCGCCGTTCGTGTGTTATTTCACTGGAACAACTATTCTTTTGGTGAATGAAGACTTGGTGTTTGATAACGTACAGCTAGACCAGAGAAAGTTGAAAGTTGGGAAGCAGTTGGAGCCCACGATCACGGCTATATAGATCTGTCTCACTGTTTTTTGATGATGGAAGCTACGAGCTAACGCTGTTAGCTTACCTTCAATTTCATGAATAAAGCTGGTTATATACAGCTTAAAGTCCTTCACCCGCTTGCTCGCAGACGTCTCTGTGTGTTTTTCAAAAATTCGGTGGACATCGTTTACCGTGATGCGCGGCAGGTCTTGAAGAAAACGGGTAAAAAAATCAATTTTGTCCAGTTTGTGTGGGAACAGCGTTGAACCGGAAGGGAGCGGCAGCCTCTATCGCAACCAGGAAGTGACCGTGCATAAACCCCATTAACAGTAGTGGTGGCTGGTGCAGTAACAGGGTTTAACCAGTAGGTGTCGTGTGGAGAATGTGAGCCGTTGCTGGGCAACCGACCTCTCATAAGCTGAGAGATCTTGAAGGAAACGCATCACTTCTCCTGTGCTTTCTTTTATATGTTATTTTTCAGGTGAGACACGCCTTTTAAAACTATTTAAGTTACTGTAAGCCACTGAGAATTGTTTATAGATTAATTTTAGAACAGAGTGAGTTTATAAATATGAGTTTATGGTGTTTGTCCTGATCAACTAACTGCCAACTAGCAACGGCTAGTTAGCTAGCTAACAGCTACAAGCTAAGGCATACTATGTTTGTAAACTGTTAAATTATCACCAGTCTCAGGTTGTGAGTGCAGACAGGGGGATTTAAATGACTGTCAGGCTTCATAATATACTTACCTGTATTTGTGTCTCATGATTGTTTAAGGTTAAGCTGATTTAGTTAGGAATAAGAAATTAGTAAAACTGTGTGTTGTTAGAAGAACTAAATGAAATGAATGTTATTCAGTTAAGTTATTTCTGTGTTAAAAGATTATTTATTCTTGTTAGATAACATAATTGAAGTATATGCCCATAACATACATGTTAATGTAGTCATAAATGTACAAATAGTACTGTGGTAACTGATGGATTGTGAGCTGTGATAGAGAGAATATCTGAAGAAGTTGATTTATGTTTTTTTGTTAAGAACAATGTTGATGTGTCTCATACTCATGTGTGATGAAGTCTGTCTGGAAAGACTATCTTTGCAGTAAAGTGCTGAATGTAAACCGGGCGGTACAAATACTTAGGTTAAGTTGTTAAATAAATAAGCTGAGAGATCTTGAAGGAAACGCATCACTTCTCCTGTGCTTTCTTTTATATGTTATTTTTCAGACTTATCTCTCCTGTCAACGGACCCAGAATCCTGGTACCCGTTACACTTGTTTGGCTCCCCCTGGTGTCTGTTTTAAATCATTGCAGTAAAAATGTTAGCATTGTCTTTGCTCAGAAAGACCTAAATCTAACTGTTGAAATGTCTCCTCAGCCTTCACTGCTTTCTACTGGAGCGGTTCATCACTCATTTAAAGAAATCAGCTGTGTGCAAGCAGGGAGAGATGGGAAAAAAGCAGGAATCATGAGCTAAAAACACTCCAGTGCTAGCATAACAACTAGCCACTTTGGGTTAGACTAAAGGCCTATTCATACTCCACGAGAAGAAAGAAATTTGTTCTCGCTGGGGGTCTGTGAGAACAAGAAAAAAGTTCGTATCGGCAGGGTGCATTCATACTCCACGAGAACTCAGTTGTCGAACTATTTTAGCAACGTGTCATACAGGTGTGCGTATCAGGTGTGTGTGTGTGGAGGGGAGGGTGTGTGTGTGCAGTTTAAAATGATCCATCCTCGCTACGTGAGGAGCGGAGGCATACGGGTCTCTGGCGCAAACCCTCACAGTCCGCGCTGGTCCTCCTAGCTCGGGTCGATCCAGACCGTGACCCTTCAGGTCCATCTGTACAAAGCAGCACAGCCGGCGCCAGAGAAAAACGTCAACCGCTAACCGCACTAACCACGTTCATCCTCCCTTTCTGACCAATCACAGCAGTTGTTCTTGGACATCCTGCCGAACAAAGTTCGGTCCGGCTGATGTGCACAAGAACAAGCCGTTAGCGCTGCCGAACTGGGCCTGCGAGAACAAAATGATGTCATTTTGTTCTCACAGCCCCCCAGCGAGAACAAAGTTCTTTCTTCTCGTGGAGTATGAATTGGCCTTATGTGACCCTCGCTTATAAATGTGACCCTCGCGAGATACGTGGCTTTGTGAGACTTCCGGGGCACGGACTGGAGATTGAGATCTTGCAATCGTGGTATTCCAGATCTAAGCACCAGATGGGGCTAATTGACTTTTCATTAACCCTGTAAAGGGTCAGATTAGCACAGACTGGCTCAAGGAAAAGATTTAAAAATATGAAAATGTTGCAAAGAACATCATTAGCTCTATAACATATCTCTGAGGTTCTGGCATGCAGGTGATCCAATGCTCTCACAGCAAAACAAGTAAAACAGCAATTAACAATTTTTTATGCAATATATAAAAAGGTCAGCTGTGATAATTTAATGCCTCAAATTAATTTGATGGTATGAAACAGAAAGACAGAATCAAATCAAACAGGAAGTGATGATAGCAGCTGTGTTAGTGAGACCCAGGTCTCCTCATTCTGCTTTGCTCTACCTGTTTTACTTACTCACTAGTGGATTTGCATAATCTTAGCTGGCGTTTTACTTGTGCTTGATTTTATACAGTATTAATATTTAAATCCTTTTTTTTAAAGAAACTACCCTGAATCTGTTTTTAGTTAGTAGTGAAGAACAACAACTCAAATGCCATCACAGGTTGTTATTATTAGTCATCAAATGATATTCTTTAGGGAATAAATAGACTCAAACAGCAGTTTCAGCTGTTTAACAGCATTTAGATAATCGCGGTAGTTAATTCAGTCTCTTATGACTTCGATGTTCCACAAGGATGTGTTCTGAGCCCCCTCCTGTTCACACTATATTCACATGTGATCGTTCTGCGAGACATCCTGGTGACCACATTATAAAGCTTGCAGATGATACTGCTGTTGGTTTGATCTCACACCGCGTTGAGTTCATGTATAGGAGGGAGGGGAAGGAGGCTGCTGATTGGTGTATGGAAAACAGCCGAGGCGTCAATGTGGCAAAAATTAAAGAGGCAGTGGGGGATTTCAGAAGGAGTCCACTGACCTTACAGGAGCCACAAACACAGCCAGCAGAATTTATGAGGACACTGAAAACGACTGGTCTCAGTGCTGCCGTTCTTTTTACTGGTGTCTGCTGGAGAGCGTCCTGACATTTTCCATAACAGTCTGGTCAGGGAATTGCTCCGAGGTTGACAAGAAGTCACTGCAAGGAGTGATTATATCTGCTCAAAGTAAGACCAACAGAATGACGCTGAGTTCTTGTCTCAGGCAGAAGGTTGGACAGACTCAGTGGCTGATAAACAGATACTGCCCTGAGGCGGTCAGACTCATGAACTCTGACCCTTAAGCCATCCTCTGTAATTGTTTTACTCGTTCACGGTTTTAGGTGACTTTATTTATTTAGGGTGTTTTGTTCTTCCATGTATCTAATATAAAGTTAAATGATAATAAAACAATAATCTGATTTTTATATCTGTAAAGGGACTTTTCTGACAAAGTATTAAACCTTTGTTAAAAATGTATCTTTGACAGTATTTTTTGTAGCCATTCACCCATTATCTGGTTTTACCAGCAAGGTCAATGTCCGGTCTGATAAGGAATCTTTCATTACCTTTTGATGGATTATTATAAAGCTATTTATGTGTATGAATACACAAAAGAAAAGGCAAAGAAAAAACATCATCCTCCAGAAACAGTAATGATTTGACTTTTAGTGCATTTTTTATTCATTCTTTGTGACCTTTTCAAATGTTTATATCAGAAGACTGGCCTGTCTACTAAAACTATAGTTTTAATGTCTTCAGTTGAATTCATTTGAAAGTACTTTTACATTAAAGTTTTAGGATTATTTATCTCTATTTATGACCTATTTTACCTGTGGTTATGAAGCTGAAGAGTAACGAACACCCTAATAAAAGACATTAATCATTTATACCTCCGTCCTCCATCATGACATTAATACTAATTATCTTAAAGTTTATAAATTTTTTGTTCTTATATGGTTTAAATACTCACACTGTGTACAATTACCCTGTCCTCTGACCAATGTCTGACATCTTTTCCACGGTTGGTCTCATCTCAGTTGTTTTATGTTGTATATATTTTTTTAACATATTCTTCTGATTTTTGGCTCCAGAACTGCATATTAGGTCACGTAACGACTGGATGGGCAAAGGCCAGTCCTCATCAAAAGTTTCCTCATTCAGCTGCAGCTCCCAGTGACATTAAAGAGGCACTTCTTGTTTGAACAGAGTGCCGTTTGTCATACATATTACCCCAGATTCAAACTTCACTCTAATCGTCTTTTTGTTCCATTCCTTCTTGCTGCCCCAATTTTTTTCCCTCCACTTTAATTAGCTCCTTTATGCTTGCTCTTGCGCTCGAAATCGGTCGCTCTCCTCCGTGCATATTCATTTTATCAGTCTCTCGTCCCGCTGCACGCCCCTCCATCTCTCCGTCATCTCTCTTATAGAGATGGATGAAAGGGGATATCAGGGAGTCTGGGTGGAGAACTCGGCTTATAGGTTGAATCAAGGCAGGTCATTTATTCACCGTAAGCCCATCCATCCTGGGACCCACACTCGTGCACACATCCCTGAGTCACCACAGACTCTCAGGCAAACACACCTCCCCTAAATGACTTCCGTCTCTCTCTGGGAGTGTTATTTCTCTCCTGGGAAGTCTGGTTCGGGTTTTAGGAATTCAGCAGAACCCTTACTATCAGAAATGTGTTCATTTATTTATTGAGTGCACAAAGTAAATATAGAGACATGCACACACTTGAAGAAAAAAAAAAGGATCAAATACACACCGTCTACTAAAAGCTATCAGCATCTCATTACTGGCATGTTCCACAGCGTGGATTTTCAGGATGAGTTCAGATTTTTTTTATTTTTCCCTCTTCTCTCTGTGGGGTGACTGTTAGACCTGTATCTCAATGGGATGTGATTGTTGCTAACTAGTTGGAGATGCAAACTTGGGAGAAAAAAACAAACATTTTCACTGGGAAACACTGAACTGGTACTGATACTTTTGCAATAAGTGTTTCTGCATTGCCAAGTCATGTGAGGGCATATGCCAATAAACCATGAGAGTCACGTAAAGTTTCCTGTTGCATTTTGTCACACAGTGTTTCTATGATGTTTCTATTTGTTCATAATTTAGCCCTCAATTTATTCACAATTTAGCCATCAACCCCTCATAAATTGGTCCTGCATTCGTTGCACTTTCTGCCTCGTAATGATGGTGGACCAGAGACCTCCAGGACCTTTTGGTTTTCTAGAATGATTTTTTCTGACCCCTCCCACTCTGGAAATAAACTTTTAGAGCTGCTCCCGTCTAATCACAGGCAACAGTCTGTCAGAACCAGTACATCATGTCACAAGAACAGTTTCTTCCCAATAGCTGTTGGAATATTAAACACCCACTAGGTTACCCTCTCCCTGAAGCAAACACAGCCAGCTATCCAAACATGCAGATTTGCATGTTGTCACCTAAAACCTTGTACCTCCAATTTCCATAATTTCCCAGTTTTTACATTAATTAGCTCTATTGGTCACTTTTGACACCCATCAGTGATTGACTTTCTTTTAAAAAGAGAGGCTTTTTTCTTTTCCCTGACTAATGAAATGTATTTGAGCTAAAAGGTTTTTGTCCAACAGCGGTGGTATATTTTACAACAGTATGTATCAACGTTTCTGTGTGTCTATTATAATGTGTGTAAGTCGCCAAGACCGATTCTTTGTTTTTAACTTTGAAATTAACTTACCGGTAATTTAAATTCAGATTTTTTGACTTTAGGAGGAAATCTGTAACTCTTTTTGTTTCTAAATTCCCCAGACAAGCCCTACAACTCACACAAGGAATTTAAAACTACTTCTAAATGTTTCATGCCAGACGTTACCCTCTCAAACACCCAACGTCTGCTTGTTCATGGTCCAAATTAAATAAACCAAAAATCAGTTTAAAAACACTAAATCATAAAATCACTTTCAAGTTAATACTGATAGATGTGTTGTGTTTTAGCATGAGATCTCTCTCATCCTGTAAGTTAATGGTTTTATAACTGATCATCACATTGATTCTATTTGTATTTGTCCAAATATAAAACAACCCTGAATACAAGATGATCCGTCTTTGTTAAATGTACTTTATGGAAAAAGGCTTTTTGACAACTAAATCAAATTTTTTATAAATAAACTATTAATGAAAAAAGACATGTAGCATTTTTCTTTATTTAAAGTATTGTAAAATGTACAACCACGTCTAAATTTAACACTTTGTGGCATATCACAACTGATCTGGTTCTGTAGCATGTTAAATATGTCAAAGAACCAATCAGCGTACACGACCCGGTCGTCGGTCCAGTGTTCTATGCAAACTCCGCGGGCACAGGTGCCGAGCGAGACTCATGACCCAACCATCACTGGAAAAATGATACAGAAACTGCTACTAAACTAATTAAACAAGGACATAATGACAACACAAACATCTAAACTATTATACCATGTTTATTCAACTGTTTGTAACAATTAGGACAAATATATGGAATAGAAAGAATTTAAATTCACTTTCAGTTCTGGGGAAGAAGACATCCCCCATTTGTTGTTTCAGGACCCACAGCGGGGTCCCTACCCCAGAACCACTGCCTTAGAGGGTAGAAAACAAAACAAGTGGGCCACACAGATCAAAATGTAGTTAAAAAAAGATATAAACATAAAATTATTGATATTTTCTGGTATGAACTCACGCAGTTGCCTGTCAACGTCTGATTTGGGACTATAGTTAACTTTTCAGTGACTGCTAACACTTTAGAGGTTTTCTTTTTGGGCTTCCATCTCCTAACATTACCCCAAACTAGCTGGTTCACATCCCAACTGTAGAACCGCCCTGTGACTGTAATCAGTGCACGGCTAATTTCGGGCTGTGAGTGTGTATCGGCAGGGTTCACTCAACTGTCTGGGAGACCCGGGTTCAATCCCCAGCCCAAGCCATGTGTCAAAGTATCCCTGGGCCTTTTAGGTCTCTCTTGGAAAAGAGATTCTTAGTCTTAATGGGAGATTACTCTAAATGAATAAATAACCTGCTGAGGGTCAGTTCTGAGTCATTGCACTTGTTATGACGTGAAAGTCTAGACCTCGAATAAAAGACAAACTCATTTTTTCAGACATGTTTACAAGTAAAAATACCATCTTTTATTCAGACCAATATTGTATTTATTCAGATGGAAACAGGGCTAGAGCAGGAGGATCATGTTAATGAGTCAATGCCTCCTAACTATCTAGATTTTCACGTCTCTTGAGCATCAGGCTGAGATTTATCAGTCATCTCTAGACCAGTTATTCTTTAGAGTCTTGAGACTGAATTAAAGTGACAGTTTAGAAACTTGCTCATGAATGCCTTTCACAAATTGTCACCAACATTTGCAGCCCAGTGAGATACTGGTTTTAAAGAAGCCCCACCCCCCACCCCCCAATCTGCATGCCACAACAGTTTGTGTCACCTTTCCCGTTAGCAACTCATGTCAGCATGCCATCGGTCCAGCTGTCATTTGGTCATATTCCATCCAGGCACCAGCCTATTTCTCTCCCTCCTCGATGAAATAAAACCTAAAATAGCTTAGTTCACCACCAACGTGACGGCGTGATCACTCCAAATGCTAGACGCTTCCTCCAGCAGGTTAGTGACTCAGTCAGTGGTGGAAGATGAAACTAGGTTGCATGAAGTGAGGCTGAGTTATGATCCAAAGTTTCTCAGAGATGGAAGACCAGTGGGAGAGGCTCAAGAAGGAGTGGGGTTCAAGTCAACCTGTAGTGTAGAGTGGATGGATGAGTCAGGGCGGAAAACGTGATTAAAGTGGCCATCATAACTCAGATTAGCCGTCTTCTGTACCTCTCTTAACTGTTCAACACATGAATCAGTCATTGTCGCATTCGCTCCGCCGCCTCATATCGCACACAGGGCCACACCAAAAAGACAAATATCACTCTCCGCACCAGAGAAAACAACATTGTCTTTTGAGCGAGGACAACAATCGCTCTCTTTAATAAATAACGGCAGCCATTATGATCATAAATAGCGAGGGGGGCCAGGGGCTGTTTGTAGGGGGGAGGATGATACATGAATCCATTCAGCATATTTCTGCTTTAGGCTTGTAACTCTGCAACTGAGGGGATCAAAGGAGCTCCTGACAAAAGAGGCGCCGATGCAGCGTGCTGAGATGACAGCCTTCACCGATGCTAGCAGTGCACTCAGCACTAACGCTGGGCTGACTGGAGACCTGACTAACCGGTCCAGAGCAGCACATTTTTACTGTTATTGATGACATCAGGACATTTGCAAGCCTGCGGAGGCTCATTAAATCCAAAGTAAATGATAATGAAACCAAACATTCGGCTGTGGATTACTTCATTTACTCAGACTAGCGCGGCAGCATTTGCATACTTTGATATACACTCTGCATTTTAGTTATTCCCCCTGGATTGTCATTTGATTAAAGTGTGGAATCATGTTGCAAAAACTTCTTCACGGATATTGTGCAAAGCCCAAAGCGCTTGTCTGATCACTCTGCCTTGCTTTGTGAGTCCTAACGTGCGTTCCTCCGGTTCTCTCCGTTCTGCAGTAGACTGCGATGCTTGAGGGGGAGAAAGTGCTGATGTGCTCTGTGTCTTGATCACTCAAATTAATTTGAAGCCACGCTGAGAACAATATTCCATCAAACTGCTTGTAAATCATTCGCGTTTTCACACAGCCACACAAATAGCACTCAGTCTCTCTTGCAGACACTAACAGTCATTGACAAATTTCACGTATGTGGGATTTTACCCACACACCCTTGCATACACATCCAACCTGCTATGCTTGGTTTGACACCAACGTAGGAACTGAGTAAATCCTATTTACTTTTTAGTCTCTTTTTTTTCCCATTCAGAATGATTCCCATAAACTCAAAGCCCAGAGCAGAAGAGAAGGCCTGTCGAGACTTTTATGGCTTTAACGTTCAATCGCTCAGGACTGCAATGGTGTTTTTATGACGCCACTGTAAAGATCCCATTCTCCTAACCAGCTGCACCACCAAGAAACTAACAAGGTCCTTATGTTTAATGGACTCAACACATTTTTACCTGCAGCACTCTCCAAATTGTCACAGTATGAAGAGTGGGAGCAACAAGAAAACCATTTCCCTCTAATCAAACCTAATTCAAAGTGTGTTTTACACTTTGTGCCTGCTGTTTCAGAGTTTACACCCCCCTCAGAGGGGCCACAGTTTCGTGCACATTTTTCTTCTCACTTCTGCAAGTTGTGGGCAGAACTGGAAAGAGTCACCATACTTGCAAATATTGTTAAGCTGTGACAATCAGTCAGACAAGGCACTATCTCTATTAGCTGTGAAACATGATTCAGCCCATCTCTGAGGCCAGTTCGGGGCTGAGGCCTAATAGTGTGTACACATTACTGTTTATCACTCAGTTTCTCTGAACTAACAGGCTGTTATGCTCAGATAACCACAGTCATTTGCTGAGTTAAGTGGCTGAATGCTTCACAGTTGTGTTTTTTTTTTTTTTTTTTTGCATGCACATGTGAGAGTGTGGCACACTTTCATGCATCCGCGAGCACGCTTAGGCGATTTACCTCATTTGTGTGTGTCGCCGTTCAATGTGTGTGTGTGTGTGTGTGTGTATTTCTGCTCGCGTTTCATCTGCATTTGAGTGTTGCGCCGCCAACTTCTTACCCCCACTAAGTTTCCAGCTCCTTCCCCCGGCAGCGTGGCTGAGTAAGATTAAAGTCACTCCGTATAACGGCACGGCGCCGGGAGACAAAGGGAAATTAGGAGAAAATTAAACAACGCTATTTGCATACATTTAAACAACAGCACAGCAAATAGTCTGGTTGTTCTGGTCAGCTATAGAGAGCTGTTCAGCATTGCATTATTAACTGCGACTGACCTTATTCAATCATAAATGTTGTTTAGACCAGGAAGACGTGTGGAATCACACATTCAACTGTTTCTTTATTAATTATGCATGAGCTAATGCAAGAGCATGGTCTGTATCCACTCACCAGTTTAGCACTGCAGGTTTAATTCAATTACTTGAGTTGGATTTAAGAGGTTTTTTAATGTTTGCACCTTTAAGTCCACATTTGCTGACATTTTCATTTCTCATCTCTGGTGTTGAAATCTTCAGCTCAAACCCTGCTGAGAAAAGATTTCTGTCGTTCTCAAGACACAACAACAACGTCTGACTGTTTGTTGTGGAGTTTTCCGCTGCATTTACATTCAGATGCAAGCATCACCTTTTAGCTTTCTTTCACAGAAACGGATATTAAACCACTTATCAATTTTTCTTTCATCTCAAACACATTTTCACATCTACACATCAGCTTCCTCTGTTCCTGCCCCTGCTATCGTTACCTCCATCCACCCTGCATTCAGCCAGCTCACCTGATGGCACTGCTGGTGAAATATTAATGGGCTCAGCGAGGCGCTGATGTTTGGAGATCTGCCCTGATCGTGAGTTTTGTTTCTGGACAGAGCAAGAAGCTAAGCAGCCATTCAGAGGCTCAGGCAGAGGTCCATGTTGCTGGATGGAGCAGCGAGGCTAACCGCAAGCATGCCCTCAGTCCATCCACCGTCTCTTTGCTCGATGCAATCGAGTCACGACTGAAATGTTAAGCTGAAATTAAGCTACAGTTGGGTTTTGCAAGAAGTCGAGCTGCAGAGAGTTAGAGCGATCCCTTGCCTGAAGCTGTGGATGAGGGCCAAAAGGAGACACCTGCTTCTGTCAGAGCTTTTGCTTACATCTTAGCCATCTTGCCTCCCCCAGCTACCTAAACCTTCTGATATAGCTGCAAACACATATGCTGTGATGTCCCACCTCTTTAATATTTCCCTCCAACTTGAGTTTAATAAGCTTTGAAACTGCAGGTGCTGCTGTTCCTACTGCATCCTTATTTTTTGGCACTAAGAAGCATGAAACCCAACGCACACCTTCCAAGTGTCTGTGCTTTCGTTATGTAGGCCTAAATAAGGAATGAGCTCAGTAACGGAGGGGGGGCTGCTCCCCCTCTGTTCTGATTCAACGCACCCGTGTCGGTTTTTCTTACTCCACATTGCCCACAGATCCCTCAGGATTTCTGCTCAAGTATTCACACCTCAGTGTGTTTGTACTGTATCTGTGTGTGCTCTTGCACGGCTGCTCATGTGTGGTTGTTTGTTTGTTTGTGTGTACATTGTTGGCATGTTGGAGTTTTGGTGCGTGAATTTCTGCACGTGCAGATTGTTTGAAGACCTAAGAATCATTGGACCAGAAAGTCAAACAGCTGTATGGATTATGTTTTTTAGTAAAGGCAAAGATTCAGTTCAAGACTCCTAATTTGCAGATGTATAAGTTATGGATTTGATGGTTTCTATCAGAATCCTGCTGACAGTCCTTTTAGTTGGGCTTATGTTTTATCTTTTCTAACCTCACGCTTGCAGATGAAGGTTTTACTTTGGAATGGAAAGGGATAAAAGTAGACTCAAAAAGATGTGAGCACAAATACTGAATGCTCTTACAAGTCAAAAAAGCGTAGCTTCTTTTCTTATACTTTATATTTTTACCCACGTCTGGAAAAAATGCAGTGCTGTGACAAATTATTCACCCCTTACAGATTTCTTCAGTTTTTGTTCTTTTTTTTTGGTCACATTAACATGTTTCAGATCAGCAAACACATTTCAATAGCAGTCAAAGATAACCTAAGTTCATTTAAAATGCATTTTTCAAATGATGATTTTATTTACTTGGGGGGGAAATTGCTCAACCTGGCCCAAAACTGCATTTTGCATTTACTTAGAATATATTTGTCTGATCTGTTTGCTGATTTGAAACTTTTATGTTTGACAGAAAAAAGCAAAAACAGAAGAAATCTGTGAGAGGACAAACTCTTCACTGTACTAAAGACTTCATAGTGAAGAGTTTGTATGCAAGTCTACACACAGATCAACTCGGCTGAGTGTTGACCTGAGTTGTAAAGATGGACACAGTCTGTTTGTTGGTTCTGGTACACCAGGCCAAATCCCCAAATCTCTCACAGATATGCCTCTGTGTCTGAAATGAAGCAGAAAAGCCTGAAAACTCTGACACTACAGTCACCTTTTATCTTGTCTAGACATTGACATCAACAAACTTTGCTCCACACGTTCCTCAAGAGCTCAAGACTTCCCCTCAGGTCCCTAAAAACTAAAGTAACATTAGAAATTTAAATATTCCATAACTGCAAACAACAGCGTTGTCTCTGACTGGGAGCTGCAGCACCATATGCCATAAACAAAGACTAATTCATGCAGACAGCCACATTGGACTTGAAGATCTTTTGTCACAATTCTCACACCAGTTTGCAAACATAAGCACATGCGTACATTAAATCTAGTGCGTCACAGGGATAAACATAGATGTCGCCAGCTTGATTTTTAAGACACGCTGGATTAAGCTGGAGTAAAAACTGGCAGAGTTTCATTGTTCTGCTGCCGTACTTCCAGATGCAGAGTTTTGCTATTGTTTGATTTGAAATGAGTGTCAGCGAACTGTGTGGGGCTTACCATGTGTTGGCATCAAGAAGTGGAAACACTTTTCATTATGGTGTGTGATTATGAGGGAAAGTGGTAGATCATCAGCAAAGTGGGTAATTACATTGAGCTTTGTATTTCCCCTTGAGTATTTTTCAAACAATCGCTCTTTATTTTAAGCTGAGTTCAGTTTTGTCAGAAGACTTTATTAGTAAGAGTTAGGGAAATGTTCTTGGGGTTTAACTTGATGCCTTCATGGCGCCTCTGTAAACCTAAGGATTCTGTTAAGATCTGTTTGTTGAGGTCAGTGATTTGGTGTCTTTGGTTGAAGCAGGTCCAGATATGAAACTATAGCTCCCTGAAGATTAGTGCTGCTGATCTCCTATCATTTACTGTTTACAGCTTCTACCTGTGTATGATCTGTATTTTTAAACTTTATAAACAATGGATTTGCTAACACAGGCTGGTAAGCAGTTAACATTCAGCTGATTGGACTGGAAAATGATTGGACTTGTGTTTTTATGACAAATAGGACAGTAGAAGGAAAGGTGGCAGGTGTGTCACCACACCTATTAAACACCTCAGTGGTCGTATGTGTGACTTATCTGCTATTGTTTCAACAGAACAGACACAGCCAAAAGATTAGTGTGTGTGTGTGTGTGCGTGGGGGGGGTTACTGATCAAGAGCTGTTTGAGAGCATTAGAAGTAGCATTGAAAGTAGTAATGAACAAGTAAGTTCAGTGTTGATCAAGGAAGTATTTGCTCTGTCAGGTTGTTTTGATTGAATCCTAATGTTTTGAACAGGGATACAGCGATACTACTTTTTTCAAACCGATACGATACCGATTCTTGGATCTGAGTACTTGCCGATACCATGTACAGATTAGGGATGTAGAGATTCACCGATTAGAACCGGTGGTCCGATCATGACGTGTAAGTCCGACTGCACCGGTAGCTTCAGTGTGCATCGAATACATCGGAACAATGGTTACATCGATTAGTTCAGGGTGTCCGGCCTTTTTCATCTGCTGAGCTACTTTTATACTGAGCAGCTCCACGCGGGTTGCAGGGCGCACTCTTTAGGGCTGCCAACACTGCGTTTGTGTGTCTGACACCGAGTGAGCGTTCGTTCACGTGACGTTTAACGGAGGTTTCGTGGCTCAGCTGCAGTCCTTGTAACTCGTTCCCCAGAGGGGCGTGGGGGAGAACTGTCCCGCTATTTAACAGCGATGACTCCACATTCAACCAGTTGATCAGTTCATAGTTTATCTGCTATGTCCTCGTTTTGTTGAGGCGCATTGAATGCACCATCAGTAAAACTACGGAAGCCTGGTGGTGCAGCCGCAGTTAGAAAACCTGTTAAGAACAGGTGAGGAGGAGATGAGCAACATCAGAGAATCTGAATGATTTCTGCTCTGTTAGCCACTAGAATCTGTTAGTCAGTGTTAGAGACACTGTGTTGAAATTATTTACACAATGCACAGAGTTAATGCTGGAGATGTTGATTAGAGTAGGTTTAACAAGAGTTTTTGTAAAATTACAGGCAGAAAACACTATTAATTAAAGGAGGACCTGAAAAAATGGCTTTGTTAATTTTGTTCACATTTTTTTATTATTTATTTTTAAGAGGCCTAATTTTTTTTTAAATTGGCTATATCAATTAATTGTTTAAAAAATGATAGAGATTTACTTTATTGATCCCTTTGAGGAAAAATCCTCTGGGAAATTCAGCAACAGTTGAGACTAACAACAAATGTAACATTTTTGGTGATGATTTATTGTTTGTTAGGAATAAAACAATCCTCTTATCTGAAGCATAATGAAGTGCATTTTTAAAGTTGAATTTATTGATTTATCAAAAACAACAGAGTATCAAATAAATCTGTCACAGAGAAAGAGAGAGAAAAAAGTAATTGTGATGATTTAAAAAAAAACAGATGTGGACTTGAAAATTCTCTGTGATGTGTTGAATCGTTTCAAATCGTATCAAACTCTAATCGTTAAATAATCTCCAGCAGGGATGAATCGTATCGAATCGTATCAGCAGAGGCTTCTCTGTATCATCAATGTATCGAACCGCTGAGCATATCGAGATACGAATCGAATCACCTCAGTGGGGATTCACATGCCTACAGATACCGGTACTTCTACCGCACAAAAAAATTCAATGAATTGGAAGACAGGTTTTTTTTTTTCCCTCTGCTTTTTACAGCAAATAAGGGTGAATTAAATAAAAATGAAATATTAATAAAAATGATCATAAAACAAAAATATTAGGTGAAAAGTAAACATTTTCTGCGATATTATTGCACAGTTTTCCACTCCTAACCACACTGTTCCTCTTTAGCTCAACAGCTCCCCCTAGCCAGCAGTCTAGAAAACTTCAACAGAAACAGTGAAGCCACCTTCTGACTGCAGTCAAAGCAACAGCATTGGTATCGGCGAACTTTACCGAGTACGAGTAGATCGGACAGGTATCTGTATCGAGCTGATACATCCCCAGGTCTGAATCAAAGTCATACTGAATTGCACAGTATTGTGAATAAGGATCTAATCATATCATATCATTTTTCATATTGCACCGTATTGCATTATATCGTATTGTATCATACTTTATTCTATCAAATCCTATTTTGTTGCATTTTAATGCATCATATTGTATCTTAATACATTGTGTTAAAATGTATTAAATTGTATTGTCTCATATTGTTTTGTGCCTGTTTGGGCTGCTTATATATCCTTATTGGTGGTTTATCATGACGTATATCATTTCCAGAGATGCACACCCCTAGTTTTGACTTGCCAAATTTGATTGTCAGCACATTTTTAAAAAGACTCTGCCTCCTCCACTCCAAATCAGCATTATGTTTTCAAATCGTATGGACAGAAACTCCTAGGATTAGAAAAAAAAGACTCTCATACCACCTTATCTTTTCAGAATCACATTAGGTTCCAACATCTGCCTTCTCCTTTTACTCTTATTTTCTCACCTAGCAGCATCTTCCTCTGTAATACTCTTGTTACCTCTTATTATTTTTCTCACGTCTTCACTTTTGAGGTAATTCTACTGTTGTGCTTGCTGAGAGTCCATCTGGATAAGAGCCCCAGCTTAGTGCCTCAAATGTAATTGAAATAGTAAAAGAATCTCTGTAAAAGTCAAGCAAGTTAGCTGTAATTGGGCAGAAGAAAATATTCAAACGAATGCTGGTGAAAAACAGCTGATACAGCTGTAGGATGAGCATTATTACAATTAATTTGACAATGATGTATATGGCATGAATCCCTCTCCGGCATCCTAACAAGCTACAATGGCTGTTGTTGTAATTAACAGCTTTTTTTCCCTAACCAATCTGCTGTTTTGATTCATCACAAAATCTCATTCTTTACTATGTAGTTTGCTCTGAATCACAGCTATAGTAGACAGTGTCAACTGATCATACTCAAAGGAACTTAGAGTAAACACGTGCAGATGTACATGGTAATTCCTCCAGCTGCCTCGAGGCTCTGCACTGATCTTTTATCATCCCGTTTTTAGGTTCTGAGGCTTTTGACAAAACATGCATGATGTTGGTTTCATCCCTGAGAACAATAGCCTGGCTAATGCTCACACCTGTAGTAGGCACCACCACCCCCCACCTAGATTTGTCCGTGCCACCCACTGCCATCTCGCCAACAAACCGGACCCATCAATCACACCCCCGAAAACCCTTCTGGGCCCCCCCTCACTGCGTTCAAACGAACAGATCTTCAGTTGTCCCCTCACACACACCTGGCTCGTTCCAGGAGGATAAATACATAGGCTGCATTAATTCTCTAGACTTCAAATATGTTTTTTATTCTCTCTTAAGGGACTCAAGGACTTTCAGCAGAGGGTTGCTCTGTTAGCTTTGTACTCCCTGGTGGGATATTTCCATTTGAATGAATGCGTCTTAGTTGGAGTCGAGTTTAAATATCTTCAAACACACAGTTATGTGTGTGACCGTGTGTGTTTCAGAAGTGTATCCATGCATTCGGCATACCTGTACAGAATACCTGCAGATTTAATGAAATGCCTTTGAATGTGTGCGTTCGTATTTCTGCAAATGTTCCAATAACGCTGAACCTGGGTCACTGGGCGTTTTTAAGCACAATTGCACAAGTTTTATCTCTGTTCGGCGATGATAGGTGGTGATGTGAAGCCAGCTGAAGCAAATCTTAAGTCATGTTCAGCTAAACTTTGGCTTATCTATATAAAAGCAGTCTCCCCCCTCAACCTTGCCTGGAGCGCTGAAAGGATGAAAAATGGATAGACACCCTCAAAAGGGAGGAGAGGGGGGTCCATCTGTGAGCTCCATTCAAGGACAACAGTGTTATCCATTTTGGAACAGTATGAAACAAGCCAGTGTTTTCAGTGGGGTTTGGAAATGCGGGCTCCTGGATGAACTGTGTATGCTACTGTTGTCTTGCCAAGCCAACTGTGATGTTGCAGATTAGATGCGAATCATTGACTCCTTGTTTGAGTCGCTGTGACTCTTTTTATTCAGAGTAAGAGATAATGAACAAATATGAGTGTTTGTTTCTGATCATGTTGTGGTAAATTGCTACAGCAACAGGGATTGTTTTGCAGCTCTTTGGCGCTTATAAAAGCTGTGTTTAATGGGATTTTATGTTATTCAGCCCTGAGGTGTTGAGGTTTGGCGATATCTATTAATCTATCTTCTGATCTTTTTTTTTGTCTCCTCTTCTGCTCTTCTTTGTCATTTTTGTGCTTTTCTCTTTTTCTCTGCCCCTTTGACTTTCACACAGCATTAGTCTCCCGTTTTAACTTTTGTTCTTTCAACTTTTGCTCTGTTTTCTTTCTCTCCCTTTCCTGTAGAATCAATTCCACTTGCAGATGTCTGCCCGTGTGCCTCCATCAAGCCTGGGCAGCTTACTCTTAGCAGTCCTGCAAGGTGGAGAAGGAGAAAGGGACAGAGGTACCCGAGGAGACAGCAGCTGGGGAGGAGCAGCTGTGATCTGCCCTGGATGGGATGAAGGCAGCGAAGGCTTGCTGACTCACCTGCAGAGACACAGCAGTCCTGCTTGGCATTTGTGGGACATCATCAACCTGACTCGCATCACAGGGGGTGGTGATAGAAGGGGGGAGGCCAGCGAGGAGAGAAGGGAGGATCAAATGGAAGAAGAGGCTTTGAACATCATCTCCACCAGCTTCCTGCGCTCCCCCTCACCTATTTCCTCTGTGCTTCTCCTGGGGTCTGACCCCGAGTGTCTCTCATCTGTCCTGCGGGCTGCTCAGCGCCTCGCTTCATCACTACCTGCACTGCAGTGGATCATGGGCTACCCTTTGTCTCCAGATTCACTGCACACTTTAGGAGGTCCCCTGGGACTTCTGGCCTATGGGGAGGTTGGTCGCAAGCCGATAAGCTTCTACATACGGGATGCTTTGCAGATGATTGGACGAGCAGTCACAGCAGCGACCTTGGTGAGGCCAGACTTAGCTCTGGTCCAGAACATTCTGAACTGTTACGACAAGCCGAACAGGCTTGAACTGCCTACTTCAGGACCTTATCTCTCCAGGTATGAGCACACAAACAAGTCACACACACACCTGCTCCTTAAAGGATCAGTTCACGTCAAAATACCTGACGATTTGACTTATTTATTTTAATAATGTGTTCATGAAATAGTGCAGTAATTAATACAACAGACTTTTAGGACCTCACACAAAAAAAAAGAGAAACTTTTTCCCCAGTTTCAAAAATGATGTTAAAATTACAAAAATTTCCCAAAAAATGAAAATGTTGAAAGAAAGGTCAAAGTTGAAATGCTGAGAAAATTTATTGGATAAAAGCCGACATAATATTTCCAAATGAAATAAAGAAAAAAGTAGAAGATTTATTAAATAAATTTAAAACTGAAATATTAAAATTTTGGCTGCATGGTGGCGCAGTTGGTTAGCACTGTTGCCTCGCAGCAAGGAGGTCGTGGGTTCGCGTCCCGGCTCTGCGGCCTCTCTGCGTGGAGTTTGCATGTTCTCCCCGTGTGTGCGTGGGTTTCCTCCGGGTACTCCGGTTTCCTCCCACAGTCCAAAGACATGACTGTCAGGCTAATTGGGCTGGTAAATTGTCCTTAGGTGTGAGTGGGTGTGTGGTTGTTTGTCTCGTTTGTCTCTGTGTGGCCCTGCGATGGACTGGCGACCCGTCCAGGGTGTCCCCCGCCTCTCGCCCCTTGACCGCTGGAGATAGGCACCGGCTCTCCCGCGACCCTCTGTGGAGGATTAAGCGGCTACAGAAAATGGATGGATGGATGGATGAATTTCATAGAGTATTTTCAGAATAAAGCTAGAGTGATTTTTTAAAGAGTTGAAATGTTGAGGAAAAAAGTCTAAATTGTATTATTAGAATAAAGTCCAGATATAAAAAAAGACTAAATGTTGAGAATAGTAGTATTTCATGAAAAAAGTTAAGCCCAAGTAATTAAATATCACTGTGCTCCTGAACCTGACTGTATTTCCTTCATTTTTACTATATCTGTAAATGAGATTTATGGATGATCTTTTACTGCTTAAACTACAAAATAACAAAAGTTTTTAAAATTCAACCTGTGATGCAGTCTTTACTCCTGCAGCAGCGTCCACATTGGAACTCAAACAACTTCCTTAAATCCTTCACAATAAGATTCTCAAACATACCTCAAAATACTCTCAAGACTTCAGAATTTATAAAAGTTTGTATTTTATTATAGTTCTTTAGTAGAATTCATGCTGCAGCCTAGGAATTCTAAGACGTTATTACCAGGTTGTGCAGCTCCAGATTCTTTCGTTTGACTGTTTTCTCCCAGCAGTTTGATTTTATTATGCATTCGACTTTAATCTTGACATTTTGACTTTGTTCTTGAAACAGTCTTTCACCTTTTCCCTCAGCAGTCCAACTTTAATCACGACATTTTGACTTTAATGTCAAAACAGGGGGACAAAAAAGCTTCTCATCAATTTTTTAATAATGTCACATAAGTGAGAGCAGAGCAATAGAATAAATTCAGCAAATAGTATTGGTACCAATACACACATACACAAATATATACTGTATATATACATACATATATTGCATTTCTTTTTTCAACAGAAAACATTTTCAAATAACCTTATACCAAAATGATCTACCCGTGTCTCTTTTCTTTGTTTGTTTTTGTAAAACTCTCCACTCAGGGTGTTTCCCTATAAACCCTAATCTCTACCCCCTGTCGGGCCCTGTGGTTGGTAGAGTCTTGTTCAAGGAAACATCAGCAGTGTCAGATACATTGTTTCTTAAACTGTTTATTATGTTTCCACAGAGGATGCAGGACTAGCAGTAGTTCCTGTAATGCCTGGTTTCATCCTTAAACACCTTCTCTAACTGCTACTGCTGCAGACAGCCAAGAGTCCATTTCATGTGTGCTGTAAAAAGATTCCTGCAGCTTACATTCTACAAGCGTGTGCTTTTAAATCACCCAACAGCATATCGATCATACGGACAAACTGCAATTAAATTCCACTAGTCCCACCACTAAACGTCTTTAAGTTCATTACCCTTCTGAGTGACACTTTGGCATTTTTGCGGTGAAACGCTGGCCCACGTTGTGGTTTTGTATGCTCTGGGTGCTGCCCTTGTCTGTCCTCTGCATCGTAGGGGTGGGAACTTCTGAGCATTGCTATCGTCCTGGAGGTAGGGAGGAATTCCTTTTGGGAATACAGATTCAAAGACTGACCCCAGAGGGGTTTGTGTGTTCATCTGTGCTGTTACTACTTTAGTCCCTGCAGATTTTAAAAATCGTCTCTGACAGCTTTCACAAATAGAGACACAGAAAAAAACCCCATTAAATCATTAAATTAAATGTCTTGGACACATGCATACTTTATAAACCTAGTTAATCTGTAATTATTAGATAAATCTAATCTGCTGAAACTTCCCTCTAATTTTAAATACATTTGCTGTGCTGGTTGACGCGGACGCTCTTCACATGTTACGACAGATAAAACAGGACGTATCTTAACGTCTGCGGTCAGGAGGTGTTACCGAGAAAAGGATTTGTGGTAGGAGCTGGGCCTACATCAAATATTGAGCACGCATGGTGCCTGCCAGCTGAGAGTGATCATCTTCAACACCCACATAATCACCAGCTGGATTCTCACAGCGCTCCCTCCCTCTGCAGTTTAGCTGAGCGTTGGGGTGCCACAACTATAGAGCTCAAAAGACCAACGGCTAAAAAAAGTCAGGAAAAACTTATGTCACGCTGAAAAATTGTTAGAAATCCTTTATTGGATTAAGATTTCTTATTTTTTATGAACTGTTAGCATCTCATCCTAATTGCTGGTTTAAGATATTTTACATGAATTTTAAGATTTGGTACAACTTGAAACCCTCTGACTGTGATTTTTGTTGCAAGTGTGATATAAATGTTTTTTACTGCCATGCCAGTCTTGTTTGGTGTAGATTCATCCAGGACATGACGATCCATAGAGTTAGATTTCAACCTTCTCCAGTTCTTCCTTGACTCTTCTCCCCAGGAGACTTCACAACCAGTCACACCTTGGAACATTGTGATCTAAACCACTCACATGTTGGCACTGTGAGATGGAGGAGTGGGTCAGTGACTGGTGTGACCTTAATAGCCCCATTACTGTGATTGTTCTACAATAAGCCTGAACTCCAAACCCATGATCAGAACTGAAGAAGCGTTTTTAGATGAGAGGTGAAACAAGAAGTTCAGTTGCTCTTCTTTTTTTTCTTCTTTTTTTTTTTACTTTTAGGACATGTCAGTCTCCTGCTCTCCTTACTCACACATTTCTTACTTGGCAACAATCACATCTGTAATCATCCCTCAGTTTATGCAGCCATTGGTTTCCTTTGTTCATTGTTGGCTCTGTGTATGTTGTTGCTGTCATCTCCCTCCTGTACATCTGGTTTTATTTTCTAGTTTTGCATATTTTTATTTTATTTTATTTTATTTTTTGCAGCACTTCTGGTTGTTTTGATTAATTAAGGTTCCTCTTTCCCCCTGCCTCCTGCTCTTCATGTCCTGTTTGGATCATTTTCAAGCACTTACCATTAAAAGTTGTTTTCTAACACCTTTTTTAATAGTCCTGTCTAAACTGTGCTATTAAAAGTATATTAATGCTGTTTGACTTCACCAGGGGTCTGCAACCTGTGGCTCTGGAGCCACATGTGACTCATCGTTACTGCTGAGGTGTATCAAAAAATGAAATGTTATGGCCAATAGACAGGGCTCCTTTTTAACAGTTTTTACATCCAGATATTTTCGATAAGTGCACCGAATTTCAACAAAGGGTTTGTCATCTATTCAATGCTAGATTTAACAAAATATTCAGCTTGAGAGCTGTTTTCATTGTTGATCATTGTTGCTTGTTAGCTTGCTAGTTATTACAACTTTCTGGCACACAAAGTGATTTCACTTCAGATTCACCTGATAGTTCATATTTTTAAACATTCTTCAGCCTAAAAGCTGCACAAATGAGACATAGTTTGGCCCATTCATAGCAAATTACTCAAATTTAAGGCGTCAAAAATGACATTGTAGTAAAAATATAGCAAGTTAGGGGAATTAAATGTGGCCTTTGGGGGCATTTGAGTGGTGTGGTCTTTGTGTTTGCTTTATTTATTGATTATTTTTAAAACAATATTCTACAAATATGGGAAGAACTGAACCATTCCAAAAATGGAAGGTTGATTTTCTTGAACAAAGCCATTTAATGCTTTCCTGCAAAAAAATGGACAAAATCTTGATCTTGATTTTAGGTCTCTGTAGTCAGTTTTGTGGCTTTGCAAATTATATTTAGTCATAAAGACTGCAGACCCCTGGTCCATCTAAAAGTTTAATTACCATAACTAATTGTGTAGTTCAATGACTGATCTGCACTCCATGTCAGCTCCGTTTTATCACATTGTGTTTCACCAGACAATACAGAAATCAGGAAATTATCCCTTACTATCTGAGTTATTGAATTCCCTCATTAGCAAAACACAGTCACTGTGACAAAATGTCAACTGTTGGAATAAATAGGTGTGTCTGCCTTCTTCTTGAAAATTGACGCCACCAAAATCTCTTTACAGGAGCTTGTATTTAACACCCTTTGATTCAAACCCCGAGTCTGCACACTAAAGACCTTCTCACCCACACTGTCATGGTGGCTTTTATAATCAATATTTACAGCTAAATATATAATAAATTACACATCTGAAATGACAGTAGAAAGATTAAAAACTCTTTGAATCAACAATATCCCATTCATTAACATAAAGTAACTGGGACTTATAACCTGTACTGGAACCAACCACTAGAGGGCAGCTGTTTGTCACAGCTGTGATCTCTGGGTTTCATTTGGATATCTATCAAATGCATACAGTCAATGGTTTGGACTAATAGGAGCGATAGAGACAAGGTCATATCATAGTATCAACTTTAATTCTACTACAGCAACATTACAGACACTACACTAGTCGGTACATTTACAAAGTATTTGATAGAAAAAGTAAGAATTTGCTCTATATCCTTAGTTCTTTTTCTAACTTCGTTCGGTGTTTCACTATGGGAATCGCCTCGGCGTGACCAACTACGGAAGCTCCAATGACATCACGTCTGTCTGTGACAGACAGGTTGAGCCGTGCTCGGGCTCCACCCACCCGACCTTACCACGGCCAACCGACCCCTCCTACTCATTCTTGCTTTCATGGGCGTCGCACCCGTGGGGGATGTGGGTGTTTTAACACCCACACGTTTCTCAGTGAGATCGTTCAACACCCACACTTTTCCAGCCGTTTTACCCCAAACCTCCTCCTGTCTGATTTCTCCTCACAGCGATCGCTGTTTGTCCCTGTCACTGCCCGATCCGTACCCGGTAGCACGATCGGTTTTGCGCATGCGCGAAGCCTACGTCACTTCCTCTTTTCGCCAACTTAGCGACATTCAAGTCTTTTGAATGAGACTGTTAGCTCTCAGTTAGCCCTTAGCTTTTACCAACAACTTAGCCTCTTTCTCGACTGCTCGGACCATTTAAACAATGGATACCTACGTGTATAAACATTTTAATACATTATGTATGTATAAAGATGTATTATATACTTGTTAACACCTTAAAAGATACTCTGAACCGTAACTACCGTAAAATACTTCACTGCGAGTACACGCGTTCTGCACATGCGCAGAACCGATCGGGTAGACCTGATCTGTACCGTCCGACTCTGCGCATGCGCAGTAAGGATCGGGCCGTCCTGCTCTGTAACTCCCTTTTTATTTTTTATTTTATTCAACATTGTATGAAACGTTGTCATTATTGTAAACTTTATAATAAATACTTATTACTGTTAACATCTTAACAGATACTCTGACTCGTAATTACCGTAAAAAGCTTCAGGGGATGTAGACTCACTTCGCACATGCGCAGAACCGATTGGGTTTCCGTTACCGATCGGGCAGTGACAGTCCCCTCTCTCCCTCCTCCCCTCTCTCTCCTGTTGTTCCTTGAAACCTGACACCAGCCTGCTGCCCATCACTTCGCTCCTCCCCCCTCTCTCTCTCTCCTGCTCCGAACACCGGCCGGCCGGCTGTCAATCAATCGATCAGCTTTCCGCCATAAATCCCGCCTCTCTTGTCATTGTCTAATATTCGGCTTGTGATGAAAATAGTTATACAGCGGGTATTTACCCAGAAATAGTTTATATGATTCTTAATTTCCCTGAAAATGTCAGCAGAGGTTACCTAAAAACAGTCTCTCAGTCAGATCCTCACAGTCCATCTTTTATTTCCTGTTTCTCACTCAGTGGAACAAATATGCTGAAAAGTTTAAGTGAAATTACTGTAAAAGCTAAAATTATTTATATGTAGAATTAATCAAAGTTTTTAAACTGAGCCAAAATGATTGAAGTTGGCACCAGTTTCAGTAAGAAATGTCAGAGGGTTCACAGGTAAGCAATAAAATAAATATGTTTAAGTTATTACAATTTATAGTTACAGTTTGTTAAGTAGTAGGCTACAGTCAGTTAAAGCAAGTTGAAATATTTTTACAGCTAAATACTTTATTTAACAGTGATTAACTTTGTAGGTCATAAGTTGAGCTGTATGGTTTAAACTGGATACAATAACACTATATACCTGGGTTTAATTTTTGGAAAATCTGAAATGAACTTAGATCATTCAGAAATGTGTTATTAGTAATTCATAATTCAGACTTTATCATAGGTTGCATGTTAGTAAATTGCTGATTAGTGATTAATTTGTCTTTTAATGTCATGTAATACAGTATTGTTTATTAATGTCCTGATATTCACATGCACCACCACCATTCACCACTGTGTTTAATGTTATATTCACATGCAATTCTCATGAAACTAAATGTAACAAATCATGTGATGGTATGTTTCAAACGAAAACAAAAGACAAGCATCCATTAACCCTTTAATGCACAGCAGCCACATACACTACAGTAACTTTAACTCAGTTTTATGTTTATCATGTTAATATATTTCAATCCACTTCAGGGCAGTGTTAGTCCTTTGTAATATATTAGCAATATGGATCATCTTGTATTTGCAATATTGACTGCCTGGTGACATCATCAATTCAACATGGCTGACCATAATGGCCATGTGCTGAGTTCACTAAAATTTCTACTGAAGAAGGAAAAGTCAGGTTGAAAAATATGATGGTGTACAGGAGAGTGTGTTGAACAATTATGTTTTTAGAAATTAAATTTCATGTGACAGAGTGAGACCCGACATGTGACACAGATAAATCTGGTCTTCCTAGGTCACCTCTCAAAGCAGCACCTCATGACATTCTGAGTGCACTTCTTGACCAGTGATGCTCAATCCCATAACACACCTGTAACCCTCCTTAGTCACCACCTATGTCTTAATTTACAGTATTACTGTTTGCACAACATGCACATCATTCATTGGTATCCATATATTTTTGTAATGTAGTTAGGTCATTATTTATGTTTATGTTTTCCAAATGTTTGTTTCTTTGTAAATAAAAGTAGTTAAATTAATATTTGAACTTTAAAATAAAAAACTAGTTACAAAATCAGATTTTTTGATAATTTCACTCCTTTGTTGTGCACTGTCCACATACGTGGACAGTAAAACAACTTTTATATCAAACCATATTTTTTTTAAATCTAAATGTTTGTCAGTTTAGGCTCATGTAGAGTTATAAAATCAATATTTAAGGAAATATAGAATTTTTTTCATAATGCGTGCATGAAAGGGTTAATGTTTCAATTAACAGTCGATGACATCTACGGACCACATCCCCCACACTTTTGAAAAGCTTGCTACACCCCTGCTTGCTTTCTTCCCGTGAGAAGACTACACTGGAGCTCCCTCAGTGCCTTCAAGCTAGCTGGTTTAGCTGCTCAACCGTTCTCAGGTGCACCGTTAAGGACAGCGCCGCCGAACGCGGCTTACCGACGCTGGTCTGGATAGTGCTGAGTGAGTACTCGTGCAGAGTATATTTGCTACACTTTATAGCGGAAGCAGTGACCGCGTCAAGGCGAACTGTTCCGTCTGCTTCTCTGACGTTGTTGTCAGAGCGGTGGTCGTGAGTGTAGCGCAAGCTAACGCGTTAAGGCGAGCTTACCTTGTTGTTTGGTTAGCATTAGTTTGCTAGCGAGCTGTGTTAGGTGCAGCTACCGTGTCAAGACGAGCTGACCTGTACGTGGCTTCCAGGCTAACGATAGTAAGGCGACCGTGTCAAGACGCGCTTTTCTGCCGTTAGCGCTATGGCTTCAAAGTCCGCTCCCGTAGAGGGGTCGGAACCGAAGGCTAAGGAGGTTGTATCCCGCCCGTGCCCAGCGTCATGCGGGGCTTCGGTTTCGGGCAGGGACCCCCATCCTATGTGCATAGCGTGCATGGGCTCTAAACACGCCCAAGCTTCGCTGGCTGACCCGCAGGCGTGCCCGCACTGCTCCTCGATGCCGGAAAAGATCCTGGAAAGGAGGCTGAGAGTGGCAGTGGCGAGTAGCCGGGACCCGGGTCTCCCCACAGCCGCGCCTGTGGCTGCAGGCGACAGCCGTCAGCCGCGGGCCACCACGAGCTGGGCGGACATGATGGAGCAGGAGTCCCCGCTCCCGCCGCTGTTTGAGGGGCTTCTCGATAGCGAGGAGCTCGAAACTGGCGGCGTCGAGGCTAAAGGGGACGCGAACTCCGACCTCCTTGATCTGGAGGACAAGGAGGAAGAGGAGGAGGACTCCACTTTTCCGGCTCAACACTCCAGGCCACCCAGTGGAGCTGACACGGCTCCCCAGGGGGACACTGACCTGTATGAGGTCTGTCGGCGCGCAGCCACAAAGCTGGGTATCCAGTGGCCTGCAGCCCAAGGGGCAGAAGGAGTGGAACGTGACCTGTACGATGGTAAGAGGCTTCCACCAGCCTCTGCACCAGCCAAACAACTCCTGCCAGCTGTTCCAGCTTGCATGAGGGAGATGAGCCGTCATTGGTCGAGCCCGTTTAAGAGCAAACTCCCCACCAAAGGATGCTCTAAACTTGAGGTTCAGGGAATGGGTGAGCTGGGGCTGACCGAACCCCCAGCTGTGGAGCCTTCAGTGGCTTACCACCTTCACCCCAACCGCAGGTCTGTGTCAGCATCGTCAAGCATCTCTCTTCCATCCAAATTAGACCGCCTCACGGCATCTATTTATCAGAGAATGTACAAGTATGCTGGTCAGTCTGTGTGTTCTCTTAATGCAGTTACACTGTTGTCTGCATACCAAGGAGAAATCTTGGAGGAGATGGGCCGCCAGCTGGACTGTGGCGCTCCAAACCCTACTCTGTGGGATGAAATCTGTGTGGTTAACGATCTCATCCTGCGCTCCTCCAGGGGAGCAGTTCAGGGCTGTGGTCGTGTGATGGGGCTGGCTGTCTCTGGTGAGAGAGCTTTATGGCTAAACCTCTCGGGTCTGGGTGATACCCAGAAGGCGGAGGTCATGGACGCCCCATATGACCCCTCCAAAGGTCTCTTTGGCCCAGCTTTGGAGAGGATGAGGGAGACAAGCACTCGCAGAAAGCAGGAAGGCGAGGCCTTTAATCTTTGCTTACCTCGTAAGCAAAACCCTCATCCCACCCAGGGACCCAGACCTGGTTTTACAGCACCTGCCACGGCTATACAGGGCCGGCAAGGTGGTGCCAGGTCACAGAGACAAACAGGAGGACAACCAAAGAAGGCGGAGAACCCCCGTCCATGGGGCAAGCACTCCTTCGCAGCAGTGGCTGCCAGGAACCGCTCGTCTCACCCCGGCGAGGGCAAGAAGAAGCGAACATCCTAGCCGCTCCTCCTCTGCTTTCCCCTCCTTCAAGAAAGAGGAGGCTGTCGGACGGGGAAACAAGTCTTTGTGTTCGGGATTTGGTCTCTCCTGCAGTTCCCAGTTCAGCAGGAGTTCGATTCACCCCTCTTTCCCAGGTTCAGAGAGGAGGGAGGAGTGTAGTGCAGAGAATATTGTGTTCCCAGGCACCTCTGTTTTGTTGCACACTCCAAAACACTTTGGAAATAAACTCTTGTTTGAGTCCAAATGTGTCCCGTTTTATTTCAGGGAAAAATCTCGAAATAAAGAGTTCAGTTCTGCAACCAGGCACACAGCCAAGGGCGAACTGCTCTCCACCAGCAAAAAAGGTGAAAACAGAAACTTGGGTCAAACCACCTTTCTGTTCGACAGGGGGAGCTCGGGCTCTTTCGTCCGGATCGGCCGAGTCGTCGGGGTTCACGAAGGTGACGTCACCCAAACACGAGGCCCTGTCGGCTCGGGTCGAACAGTGGCGCGCATGCGCAGTCCCCTCGTGGGTCCTGGGGACCATTTCTCGGGGTTACAGGCTCCAGTTTGCCACGAAGCCACCCCGTTTCAATGGGATTATAACCTCCGGAACCGGAGTGGATTCAGCGCACGTCCTGGAGGACGAAATCGCTTCACTGTTGGACAAACAAGCCATCAGAAAGGTACCGGGCGTCGAGGCCCACCAGGGGTTTTACTCTCGTTACTTCTTCATTCCGAAGAAAGACGGGAAAACGCTCCGCCCTATACTCGACCTGCGTGTGTTGAACAAACACTTACGCAAGTACACGTTCAGAATGTTGACTCACAAAACACTCTGTCGCTCCATCCGTCCCGGGGATTGGTTCGTAACAATCGACCTCGCGGACGCGTATTTTCACATCGCTGTTTATCCACCACACAGGAGGTTTCTCAGGTTTGCTTATCAGAGCACAAGCTACGAGTTTCAAACCATCCCGTTCGGTCTGTCGTTAGCACCGAGGGTGTTCAGCAAATGTGTGGAAGCAGCGCTGTCCCCACTCAGGGCTCGGGGCATCAGGATTTTCTCGTATATAGACGATTATCTGATATGTTCTCACTCTCGAGAGCAGGCTATCAGCGACTCCCAGGCGGTGTTACGTCACTTGACCGACCTGGGTTTCCAGATAAACTGGACCAAGAGCCGCTTGATCCCCATGCAGTGCACCGAGTATTTGGGTCTCAAGCTGGACTCCCTCTCGTATCGTGTCATGTTGTCACAGGGGAGGATCACGTCCTTCACACAGTGTCTCGGACGTTTTCGGCGAGGAAATCTCGTCTCGTTCAGATTTTGCCTGCGCCTTCTCGGCCTCATGGCCTCGGTTA